>JARQOC010000004.1:25501557-25553691 GCA_033576535.1 Allobates femoralis | reverse complement strand
ATTGCCATGGTAGTGGCGTCTAAACGGGGCACAGGGATGGAATTTCCGTCACCTAGTGAATTCCCAGGGGTGTGACACAGCCTCAGCCTCATGGATACCGCGCCCCATCAGTGATGATTGGTGGGGGCTACTGTGTTACGATTGGCTGTCCCTTCACAGGGCGCCATATTTGAACAGCTGTCCATTCACACTACACAATTGCAATGGCGTCATGTAATAGCCAGCCTTCCTGCAATTTGTTTCAGATATGTAGCTGCTATATATAAGTGTGGTTGAATTTTATATCAGTAGGATCTGTACTGTGTGTTTATGATACCTGAAGAAGAATATATTGTATTTGAAATGCGTTGTATCGCCTCTATTTTAGCTTACCAAATAAAAAAAATTTAAATATCATCTTTGGATGCGAGTCCTGGGAAGCGCTGCTGTTCATTGGCTGTATACACTCTTCTTGATATATTGATTCTGTGAGACCAGATGTCCGGCTCTTTCACCTGGATCCACCCAATGCAAAATGCAAGCCCTCTCCATTGAAAAGTATCCCAGAGGGATCCCTGAGGATAGACGTTCCAAGGCTATATTAGTCTTCTATCAGATGAGTGCATAAAACTGTGCAGCCATCAAAGACTGCGATATTGTGTTTATGCACTTAGGATGCCGCGATTTGTCTGTTTTTTTTGGCTATATAAAACTGTCATACTATGTAACCCCATCAGTGAACACCATAGAAAAACGCACAAAAACATTATGCCTTTTCATTATACCGCCAAAAGTGGGAATAAAACATGATAAAAAAGTTTCATGTTAATAAAAATCGTACTGCTAAAAACATCATCTTTCAGCAAAAAAGAACACCACTCAGCTTTGTCAGCAGATAAATAAAAACGTTATAGCTTTCAGAATACAGCAATGCAAAAACAACTCTTTTTTTCTAAACAAATTTTTTGTTGGTATAAAAGGTACAGTTCTTGAATTCCTGTTTCTTATTGACTTTGCCTCATAAAAAGCTGAACTGAAAGTGTTCAAGAAACATTATGTGGCTCAGAATGGTTCTGTAAGGAATAAGCAATATTCCAATAGCAGCCATATTGTTCAGATGCTACCATATCTCACTCCTCGGAGAGGCCCCCATCTTTTCGCCTAAGGCAGTATGGTAATTAGCATGAGTATGCTAATTCCCTCGTCAACTGGCCACACCATGGAGACTACCTGATGAATGCAGGGTAAATGACACTTTTGTACCCAGAGTCATTGTACAAAGGAAGACTTCCCTCTGTAATGCTACAGAGAAATGACAAACCTGATTTCCTCAGTCTGGAGATTGAAAGGAAACCCTTTCACTCAGCCCAGACTCATGGAGCCAAGGGATAACTCTGTTTCATGAGCCATCACTCCTATGAAAATAGCAAGCATTAATATCGTATCCAGAAATTCATATGATCCTAACACATATTTTATATAAGTGTGGGACCTGTGTAGGTACCCTAAACTTGAGATTGGCCAGTGGAGAGCCAGCATAGTAGTCATGTCATTGCAAAGCTAAAATCATAACTGAAAATATGAGAAGCATTGTCTTCCGCCTATGACATTCCCAGGCAATTTATGGCCAATAATAACTTTTGTATATGTCATATCCCAACTCAGGGGTGTGGAGCTATAGGACATCCCAGAGGCAGGTGATGGGTGTGAGATGGACAGAATAGGGGCAAGCCTGGTACTGTATAAATATAGCCCATCCCTTCTCCTTCTTGGTATTCTTCTGAAGAGGCAAAATTACATTCATCAAGCCAGAGTGTACCTAGGTACCAGGTTGGCCCATGCTGCCCTTGTTGTGCCATCAGCATTAAGACAACTGATCACATGTGTCTGTAATTCTGTGTATCCTGTTTATCATTTATTTACATAACTGACTGTACCATTTGTATTATCTTATAATACCTGTAAATTTTAATATTATTTTAGTGTACCAATAGAGTGATTAAATATATAAATTTAATCTTGAGTTGTCCTTTTGTCTTGATCACGAATCCCCAGGTCTGTGTACTCATTTAACACTACCTGTTTTGGTTTCTGATCCAATATAAGCCCGATCACGGACCAGACTATATTAAACGAAGAACTGGTGGAGCAATTAGTGCTTGGGACAATCCTAGGCCTCCGCTCAGAGGTTATTATATATACTTTGGCCTGGCACTGGAAAGCATATTCCACACTCACTGAGGGGTGCCTTGATAAACCAGCACTGACAGGGCAGCTGCGGTCCTTCTTTCATCTTCAGGCAGTACGCTGACTAGCCTGAATTTAATGTAATGCCCCTGCGGATCCAGTAGCCACTGAGGTACTGCACCTCAGCCAGAGGTGTAGTACTCCACTCTTGGAGCTCTGACAGAGGAGTCATGAGAGAAAAAGGGGTGCTCCTGGATACAGAAGGGGTCCCAGGGACTGGGTAGTGAGCAGTCCACTCAGGAACGCCCACATCCACATCGAGTGAGACTGTGTGGAGAGACCAGAACGAAGTGAAGGGGGACCGGGCCCCAGAGTAGTGGAGCACAACCAGGTTCAGTTAGTGAACCGGAGGCTGCAGTATCTTCAAGTACCGCAGCCGAAACCGCGCTCACCTGCCGAAAAGATGGCCACATAGGTTCCAAGTGACTGAGAGGGAGACGTTGCCCTGCAAAAGGCCTTCAGCCACTGGTTTGGGGCTCTGTGTGAGCGAGGCACAAGGCAGGAGGGCGAAGCAAGTGGAGAGTACCCCATCGCCCCATGGGGCGCATCAACTAAGCATCATGAACAGGATCACTAGCCCGGTAAAATGGGTCTCATGCAGCTAAGGACCGTGTAAAAGAACTTTGAACGGTGCCCGGCTGAAACAACAGGTGCCATGTGTATCAAGGAGGGAGTGGTGCGGCCTCTATTTGTAGGCCGGGTTGTCAGAAGACCCGAAAAGCCCTACCCACCCACCAAAGGAACTTCTGTGCAGCAGGATTTGTCTGTCGACCAGAGAAACACACCCCAAAGTGTGGCCGATGATGCTTAGAGAAGGAACTGCCCAGAGAAGGGAGCAGGAGATGGGAAGCAAGACAGCCTGAGGAGCAGGATGGCAGTGTGCAACCTGGACAACATCATGGAGGGAGGTAACAGGACGGCCTGGATATCTGGGGTAGAGATGAGAACTCCCCCAGCGGATCGTAAACAGGCCTCAAGCAGCAGTCACTCCTTGACCCAGGTTTTCTGCAGGGAGAGGTGGAGAACCTGGGAAAACAGTTGCAAAGAGCCCAGGTGGAGGCAGTGGAAAACTGGAAAGACGCCCTGTTGGACAGGATGACCTGGAGGTGGACGAAGTCCAGACCACCATCACCAGCCCTGGAGGAGGAAGACGAGGTCAGTGCCAAACAGACAACAACAGGTACCAACACCCCCCCAGTAGCTTACGAGACCCTGGTGGGGCCCCTAGAAACTCCGACCACCCTCGCAACTGGTCGGGATTGTAAAGAAATTCCCTTGTACCGCTCCGTGCAGATAGATAGGTTGGCGGTCCTACTCACACCTGAAACAGCACCCGAGGGGATCAGCACAGAATGGGTAGTGTTCAAATGGGCCAACCAGGATGGAAACTTTAAGATGTCAGTAGTACTGTCGACAGCAAGTACAATTGCGGGAGACACCGGCAGCAGCGAAGGACCAGGCTGTGCGAACTAGTACCAATAGACTCCAGAAGAGCAGAGACAACTCTAGTAGCAAGGTGCTGCCCTGGCAAAGGAGGAAGCCACACTCCAACATGTGGTAGTCCAGAGTGTGCCAGAGCTTGTTTAAATAGTTCAGAAATGAAATTGACACTGTTAGGTCGCAAATTTATATTTTCTTCTTTGCTTTAGTTAGTAAGTATGTACCTGTAAAAAGAATGTGTGTTTAGAGTTGAGAAGTAAATGTTTATGTGTGCCTGTTTGATGAAAGTGTGCTTTAGTTTGAGTTAGAAATGTTTGTCAAAGTATGTAGAACCCACTAACTAAAGTACCGAGAGGCTGTGGACTCTGCACAACCTGAACTCTCTTGTATATAGTTAGCACCCAGATGAGCACCTTGTTGGTTTTATAGCCAACATGAGAACTTGACCACAGAATAAAAACCTGTTTGACATGGTCGAAACAGTGGTCCAGCAAGAAGACCATCGATGTCTTGTAGCCCGCCCAGGACCTACATTGGGGGTTATATTAAACGTGTCCCCCGCCTTCTTTGCACTTGGGACAGTGTGATGGACACTCGGAAAGGGATCACACTGAACCTTTGAGAACTCAATGTAAAAAGTTTTAATTATGTTATTTATATATTGATAATTTTTCTTTTGTAGCTATTTTATATTTTGTAACGATCAAGTACAAGTGCCTCCCGTCAAGGGATGAAGAATTTTATTGCTATTTGTTGGAATGCTTTTCTAAAAATTTTGCATGTCTTAATACCAGCTGTTTTTGTTTGTTCCAGACCAAGGACGTGCTGAGCTTAGGGGGGATAATGTAGCTTCCCTGTGCATCCAGTCACCATATAGGTAGTGCACCCCAGCCAGGGGTGTAGTACCCCACTCTCAGGTAAGGAGGGGACACTGACTGGTATCCAGACACTCAAGCCAGGACTACACCACTCCAGGTCATGGTTAGGGCGAGAATACTCATAAGGGAGAGCACAAACCATGATCCTGTGTGGATGGAAGGAACCAAGGTAGAAGGGATGGGTGGAGAGCAGAGTTTAGGGGAGCACCCAGGATAAAGTGAAGTCAGAAAGGACACACATTGGTGACATAGGACACGTGACAGAGAATATAAAAGGACAGTAGAAACATCTAGAAGATAGTTGGTGGGTGGCTGGCAAGAGCTGTAGGTGTCTGTGAGGGTCAGAGAGCCTGTCAAAAGAAGGACAAGAGCAAGGGAGAGAGAGGTGTCCAAGGGACTGGAGCCAGAGGGAGCTCGTCCTAAGCTCTGGAAGGAGAAGAGACCTGACAAAGGAGTCGTGAGAGAGAAACAGAAGGGGTCCCTGGGGACCGGGTAGTGAGCAGTTCACCTGGGGACACCCGCATGCACATTGAGTGAGACTGTGTGGAGGGACTCCATCGTATCCCACGAAAAAAAGCCCTCACATGACTGTCAGCAGAAAAATGAAAAGGTTATAGCCTTCAAACTTTGCGGATGCAAAAAAGCTGCTAATCAGCATAAAATTGACTGTCCTGCACCTTCTATAGAGCAGAGCAGAAAAGAAACCTCCACTCTGTTGATGAAGCCATTGTATACCTGGTAGAATTGGTCACCGCTCTGTGCCGATGGTGAATGGCAGCGAGCAAAACTACCTGCCTGTTAGTGCTTGGACAGTTTGTTTTTTCTTTGTATAGTTCTAGATGTACCCTTTAAAAGTTTTAAATCTACAATAGTTTGTTACCATTGATTTACTTGGTTTTAAACCTAAGACCCCCCTGAACGTCTATTTTATAGTAGAATACAGCAATATATCATGTTTGCTTACAATTTGCAGGTAGTCTTGGGTGGGCGAACATCAAATGTCAACTTTTGATAGATATGGTCAGTGTTAATAGGTAATAAAACTCCTATCATGATATCTCCGAGTTGTCTCATCCCATCCTGGTCCAACGTAGGTGGCAATCTACACATCTGATTCATGGGGTAGATAACTGATGCAAGGTGTAGCAAAACAATCTTTATAAATCTTATATCCATTAAAAACATAGGAGAATAGTTTATAATTGACTTCACTGTAAACAGATAATATAAAGGATCACAATCTGGACATGATAGCGTATTGACATTAGAAATGTTTTTCTATAGTCATTCATTTCATTTTGAAAAGCTGGCATTAAACTTTTACGTAAGAACCAGAATCTTAACAGATATCTAAAGGTGTAAGAGACAAAAGGTGCATAGGGTCTTATCTCAATAACAAGGGGAAGACAAATGATTGCAAGTGCTCACCTGAGCTGTTTGTGTAAACCCACAACCAGTGTATACGGTAGTGCAGCTGCCGCTGGATCCACACTTCCACGTACAACATGGCGCATAAAACAAAACCAAGGATGGTGCTCCAAAGATCCACGCTGCTGCAGAAAAACCAGGACTACACACAGGTCTGTTGCAATGGTGTCTTTATTTCCGACCCATTTCAGAGCACACTTTGGTCCTTCTTCAGGGATACAGTCATTCATATGATGGATGACTGTATCCCTGAAGAAGGAGCAACTTATGCTCCGAAATGCGTCGGAAATAAACACACCATTGCAACAGTCCTGTGTGTAGTCCTAGTTTCTCTGCAGCAGCGTGGATCTTTGGGGCACCATCCTTGGTTTTGTAGAATCTTAACAGGGTATTCAACTACTTATTAAAATTGCATCCTTTGTTTATTTTTAATTTATTTTCAAATGTATTAAACATATTTGATCAAAAATTATCGTTTTAAAACTTGTGATTGCAAAATTATTAAAAACTGTAAAAAATTTAATTCTGTGATCTACCTCAGTGGTTGATACCTTTAAATGGCTAACTGAAAAGATGGTAATAAATGGCAAGCTTTCAATACTCTTTGGGGCCCGTTACACGGTGCCACCTCGCCGCCGATGTTGGCGGGGAATCACAGGTGCGCGCATCCTCGCCGACATCGCCGATGAGATGTCACACATGGCAACCCGCCGGCGTACTCGCCGGCAAGTAGTGTCGGCGACCGCTCGCTGGGTTTCCCAGAATCCCAGCGACTGGTAACCCGCAATGTTAAACATTGCGGGTCGCCACGTTACACAGGGCGATCATGCCTGATCGCCCTGTTAAGATTGCCAAGTTTCACAACACTGCTGTGAAACTTGGCGATCATTCTGAGGCGATATTTCGCCTCATTATCGCCGCGTCACACTAGGCGACGCACCGGCAATGTCGGCGGCGATAGGCCATGCCCCTGCATCGCCGCCGAAATCGCCGGCGATGTCACCTAGTGTGACGGTACCCTAAGGGTGCATACTAACGATCCTTACTTGCAGTATTTTGGATGCAATGATTGCCGCTGCGTCCAAAATGCTACATGGTACAGTACAAGCATCCTCACTATTCTTCTCCCGACCGCAGTTTGTTATCAGCTGCTGTGCGGGTTTCCAGACTTCCGCATCTCGGCAGCATGTTCATTTCTGCAGAGTCAGAAGTGGCCACCAATGAGTACACGCAGGGAGAAGCCGTCCTGTACCCAATGCAGATTGTGAGTAAAGGGCGCCTGCAGTGTCCCTGCGTGCACCCCCAGGTGCCCCCCAGGTCCGGAGGCGCTGCGTCCAAGACGCAGCACCTCCAGAGAGTGAGTGCATGCCCCAAGACCTGTTCAACAGACTCGTAATGAAACAAATTCTAAAAACACATATTTGTACCCAACACAGAACATGGAATGGTGCACTAAATAAAACAAGCAACGTGAAACATAGAATGGTCAGTGTTGGGAGGAGGAAAGAGCAGCCGGGGCAGTAAATATCAGGGTTAAGAGATAAGAAGTGTGATAGTTGTATTGTCCTTTGATTAGCGGTCTGGTCCTGAATTTGAATATTCTTTAATTGATGTAAAAAGTCGTAAATGCTTCACGTCTCTCGTCTTATTTACTGCACTATTATATGGTCTGTTTTGTATATAAATATGTGTCTTCAGAATTTATGCCATCGTTAGCCAGATAAAGAGACCTGAGTAGCCTTGAAAGCTGCTACGGTATTACCGTATTTACCATCTTTTTAGTTGGCCAGTAAAAAGTATCAACCACTGAGGAATCTAAGATTTTAATATTTTTCCCTCTAGTTGCTCACCCAGTACAAACATATTTTACCTTATAAAAATTGTAAATCAACAAAAATGTAAATTTATGTAAAGTACATATAACAAATGGATAATCTATATTATAGAGAATAAAAGACCAATTTTTTAAAGCATATATATTACACTTAGCTCAAGAACAGGTTGTAGCGTGTTTTATTCTTCATTGTCTGATTGTTTCATAAACAGAAAATTAAAATTATTCAAGAATATAAGTATTTTTGCGAATTTCACTTGTTTTGTTCTACTTTACTTTATTTTTTAATTGCAAAATGAGTATTAAATAAGTTAAGGTATTTAATTTAAATTCTAACTATTTATTTAATCATTTAATCATTTAATTTGAGGAATAAATATGTAATATTTTTTTCTTGAATTTGTACAATTTTTTAATCACTATGTTAAAGAAACGAAAACTTGTAATACATTTAAGGTAATAATTATAAGAGTTATAAAAATTATTTAACCTTCCCTGAATTTTCTAACTATTCACGTTCTAATCGTGTTTATACTTTCGGAACATTTTTCAGAAAATTCAATTTTAGGAATAACTCTTTAACTTTTTTTATGATTTTGTACAATTTTTTATCACTATAATTAATAAACAAGAGCTTGTAATTAGTGATGAGCGAGTAGTAGGATATTCCGGTTCGGAAACCTCTATCTGAATACTTTGAACTGTTTCAGTATTCGGATCTGAGTGAGTTCACAATTGACTTATACTGGGTTTGTTACTGATTTAAATTATTCGGTTACAGCTACCCGAACCCAAGTATCTTACTACTCGCTCATCACTACTTGTAAAAGTATGAGTGTTATAAAAATTAATTCTAGAAGAGAGATAAGGGCACAATAGGGTCTTATCCGTGTTGTAATGAGAAAAAATGTGGGGAAAAAGTACATTCACCTTGTTGGGTTGTGTGTGACACAACCACTATAGAGCCTGTACCTGTAGTCCAGAGGGTCGTAGCAGCGATCAGCCAAGTGTTCATACGAAGTAGGCGAAGAGATTAATCCGGCCTTACAGTGCGATTGTAAGGCCGGATTCATCTCTTCGCCTACTTCATAAAAATTAATTCAACTTTTTCAAAAATTTCAAAGGGAAAAAAGTGGATTGTGTCGGCTCACCTGTCCCAGAATATAGGATACCAATGGAGTCTGATAAAGCAATCAGTGAGGAAATATGGAGGGAGAATTTCCAGGGTCTATATCGCCTTAAAATTTTTTTACTGTAATTCCATTAAAAATACCAAAAGATATAAGAAAATGTGAAGCTATAAAAAACAGAACCCATAAGCTCTTATGGTAAGTGGGGTCCTTTCTTTATCTCCTGTAGAGTATAAACTCTTATGGTACCTTTACACGCGGCAACATTTCTAGGGTGTCAACAGGTAACTTACTGGCTGCAGTGAAATCATGCAGAGATGATTCCATTTGTACACAGCAACAAGATAGAACCATGTCTCCATGATTTCACTGCAGCCAGTAAGTTACCTGTTGACACCCTAGAAATGTTGCCGCATGTAAAGGTACCATTATGGTCAGTGGGGTCTTCTCTCTCTTTCTCTCATGCAGAGTGTTAGGTCTTTTGACCACTGGGGTCCTCTATCTCTCTTTTGTAGAAAGTAAGATCTTAAGGTCCGTGGGGTCCTCTCTGTCTCCTGTTGAATATAAGTTCTTATGGTCAGTGGGGTCCTCCCTCCCTCCTGTAGAGTTCTGGCTCTTATGATCAGTGGGGTCCTCTCTATCCAGTAAAGTGAAGGCTCTTCCCTCCCTCTCCCCTGTAGAGTGTAAGCTCCTATAGTCAGTGGTGTCCTCTTGTTCCCCTGTAGTGTGTAAGCTCTTATGGTCAGTGGTGTCTTCCCTCTATCTTCTGTAGATTGTAAAGTCTTATGGTCAGCGGGGTCCTCTCTCTCTCCTGTAGAGGGTAAGCTCTTATGATCAGTGGATATACCAGCAGGAAAGACAGCGCCACAGGCATGGGTAGTGATGAAAAATAAACTTCTTTTTTCCATGGTCGTGCAGCAACATTTCGACCAACCACACGTGGTCTTTATCAAACTCACCTGCGGTGACCATTTTTGCCTTAAGATCAGTGGAGTCCTCTCTCTCTCCTGTTGAGTGAAGGCTCTTTTGGTTATTCGGGTCCACACCCTGTCCCCTGTAAAGTGTAAGCTCTTTTGGCCAGTGGTGTCTTCTGTAGATTGTAAGCTCTTATGGTCAGTGGGGTCCTCTCACTGTGCTATAGAGTGGAAGCTCTTATGGTCATCAGGGCCCTCTCTCTCTCCTGTAGAGTGGACACTCTTATGGTCAGTGGGAACCTCTCTCAATCTCTTCTGTAGATGTCCTTATTCATTTCTGTCCGAAATGCAATTGAATGAGCCATATGTGATCTATTTTAATGAACGCTAGAACCTCTCCCTTTCTTTTTCAAAAATGTTATTGATTTTATGAAATGCAACATTTTCTAAATTTAGAATTAATTTTCAAAAATGTAAGTAAAATGAAATAATTGTCTTTATGAAGGATGGTAAAATTACACAAATAAGTTTCAGATACAGAATGTATATAAAAGTTTTAGTGTGTCGAATTCTCAAAGAGTGCATTTCCTCAACCCACAGCTATTCCCACCGTGCCTCAGTCCTTACCTGTCTCTACACAGACAATATTTAATCTATGCATGTGATTTATATAATGAGGAACATGAGTGCAATTATTGTAATTGATTGTGATGATGTCAATATAATAATCTCTGAGACTTTCATTTCTCAAAAGGTAATTTTTTTTCCTTGCCAAGTAGGATGACAATTATGTGATAATTAAACATGTGACCTTTCTGCTCTTTTCTACTGCAATATTTAAAATACAAAATAGTACAGATTTGAGATGAGCAGATCTCTTAAAATGTAACTCCTCCACTTTCCCTGAATTTCCCTCCAAAAATCAATATTCGCCCAATAAATTCAAGGGAATCTCAATACTGAAAATCTTGCAATTACTTAGAAAATATGCATGGGGGGAAAGACCATAAGGACTTATACGCTATAGGAGGGAGAGAGCGGACCCCACTGACCATAAGAGCTTACACTCTACATTTTTTTTAATTTAATTGTGTGAGCATATGCTGTATTTTAACATCATATAAGAATGAACAGCAAACAATAACAGTGTTTAAAAGGAACGAAGGAACAGAGATCAGAGTCGGATATCGAGGCTTTCTATGTATGCAATAACATGGTCATTTCCAGTGTAGAAGTCGTTCTTGTCACCGGTGTAAGATCTAAGGGGACGCTCCTGAACAATGTGCTCAATTGTTTGACTCTCAGCTCCATAGTCACAGGCAGGAGAGTCAGATTTTCCCCACTAATGCATAAGATGTGCACAGACACCAAAGTTTGTTCTGACGCGATTCAGAGTGACCCAGGTTCTCCTTGGTAGATTGAAAATGGTTGTAATAGTTCACGTAAGAAGTGTCAACATTTTATTGGCCTTGTCCACACACTTCCGCTCTCAGTATTTAGCGCTTCTGCGCTAAATACTTAGATTTTTGCAGAGAAGCGCAGGTGCGTGTGTGCGGCCGCTTTCTGCAGACGCTGTCCCTGGTTACCCGATGTGTATCGTGGTAACCAGTTCATACAGCAGGCTGCATAGTGTGCGCTTATCCAGAGCACACAGGGAAACGCTGTAAGCAGAGTTTCCCTGTGCGCTCTCTAAAAGTGGTCACTATGCAGCCTGCTGTATGAACTGGTTACCACGATACACATTGGGTAGCCAGGGAGCGTCTGCAGAAAGCGGCCGCACACAGGCACCTGCGCTTTTCTGCAAAAATCTAAGCGCTACATACTGAGAGCGCAGGTGTGTGGACAAGGCCATTGTCCTCTAACTGGGGTCTGTTCAAAGATATGATACCCCAAATGTCCTTTCAATTGATGTGAAAAGACATGAATTCATTTGAAACGTAAATTCCTGCTTTGAATGTGTCACAGGTTGTTATCGATTTGTATTCCCAAAATCTTCTCTCTCTCTGAGATTTGAAGTTACTTTTTAAAGTGAGCAGCCTCATGACTCTTATACTGTGGTCAGAGCTCTTGGAAAATTCAAATGCTTTTGCACCACTGTAAGAGCAGCAAAAGCGGTAGAGGATTGTCGGAAAAGGGCGCAAATATGGCAAGTCAGGGTAAGTTTTCAGACACTTCTGAACAACTAGGTTCAGCACATGAGCCATGACTGGCATGTGTACCAGCTTGCCAACCTTTAAAGCCGCCATCATGTGACACTCATTATCACAGACGACCAGACCAGGTTGGAGTTGCAGAGGGGAGAGCTACTGATCAGTCGGTTGTGTTAGGCTGGCTTCAGACTTGCAGATGCATCTGCAGCGTTTTGCAGATGCATCTGCAAGCATCTGCATGCAGACCGCAGCCCCTGTGTTTATAATGGAGCGCACGGCGGTCTGCAGATGCTTGCAGACCGCCGTGCGCTCTCATTGCCCGCCATTAGTGATCTGTGCGCACGCAGATGCCTGCGCACAAATCACAATCTCCCGCCCGCACCATGGACGCGAGATGTTGCGTCCCTGGTGCGGGCGGGGTGTGTGATTTGTGCGCAGGCATCCGCGTGCGCACAGATCACTAATGGCGGGCAATGAGAGCGCACGGCGGTCTGCAAGCATCTGCAGACCGCCGTGCGCTCCATTATAAACATAGGGCTGCGGTCTGCATGCAGATGCTTGCAGATACATCTGCAAAACGCTGCAAATGCATCTGTAAGTCTGAAGGCAGTCTTAAAGCTTGCCACAGCTCTGCTGCATTGTGGGGTTTCTGACCTAAACAAACCAAAGTTAAGGACTGAGATCGATAGTATCATTCTGAGGAGGCCTACAGTAGATATAATAACCAGGACCCTCAGGGTCAAGTACAGACTTCTTCTAGAACACTAGAATGAAGAAGATTCTGTGAATCACCTCAAACCTATAAGTGTATAGTCTATATAAGAGCATTATTACAAACAAATAAATATCACTGTCATTGAAGTATCCTACGTCCTAAAAGCTGGAATATAACACTTTCTAAGACCACATATATGTACAGGAAGGTACTGCAATTGCTACTTTAGTAATTAATAATTTTGCCTTGTTCATATAGGTACACTCTTTAGAATCCAACAATAAATTGAGGTGGACATGAGAGACCATCTCTAGCATTGGTTGTCAGATCCATAAGAACATTATTTTCACTTTCAACTACTAAACTACTACTATCATTAAAATAAAGCAATAGTAAAACACATACCATATTTTTTGCTTTATAAGACGCACCTAATTATAAGACGCACCCCCAAATTTAATGAAGGAAAGAGAAAAAAAATGTTAATGTTAAATGGGGTCCATCTTATAATGTCAGTGTCTGTCTTGCAAATCATGTATATGTTTCCCATCCTGGTACATGAGCCCCCCCATCCTGGTATATATATCTCCCATGTGGCACACATAAGCCCCCATGCTGGCACACTGCCCCCCATTCTGGCACACATAAGCCCCCATGCAGGCACCCCTATCTGGCACAATCCCCCCACACTGGCACAGTTTTCCCCTGGCTGGCACAGTCCCCCCCATGCTGGTACAGTATCCCCCATGCTGGCACAGTCCTACCCATGCTAGCAAAGTCTCCCCCACTCTGGCACAGTTCCCCTGGCTGGCACAGTTTCCCCCTGGCTGGCATATCCCTCCCTGTCTGGCACAGCCCCCCATGCTGACACAGTTCCCCCTGGCTTGCACAGCACCCCCTGTCTGGCACAGCCCCCCCCCATGCTGTCACAGTTCCCCCTGGCTGGCACAGTCCCCCCTGTCTGGCACAGCCCCCCCATGCTGACACAGTTCCCCTTGGCTGGCACCGCTTCCCCCGGGCTGGCACAATCCCCCTCACGCTGGCACAGTCTCCCCCATGCAAGCATAGTTCCCCCCTGCCTGGCACAATTCCCCCTGGCTGGCACTGTTGCCCTCTGGCTTGCACAATTCCCCCCTGAATGGAACAGCCCCTCCTTCTGTTACAGGTTTCCCCTGGCTGGCACATTCCATCTTGTCTGGCACAATTTCCCCCTAGCTGGATCAGCCCCCCCTGTCTGGCACAGTTTCCCCATGTCTGGCTCAGTCCCCCCCTGGCTGTCACAGTACCCCCCTGGCTGGCACAGCTCCCCCTGTCTGGCACAGTACCCCCCTGGCTGGCACAGCTCCCCCTGTCTGGCACATTCACCCCCTCGTTGTATCAGTCCCCCCTGATTGGTACAGTTACCACCTGTCTGGCACAGTCCCCCCTGGCTGTCACAGTTCCCCCCTGTCTGGCACAGTCCCCCTGGCTGGATCAGTCCCCCCTGATTGGTACAGTTCCCCCCTGTCTTGCACAGTCCCCCCCTGGCTATCACAGTACCCCCCTGGCTGGCACAGCTCCCCTTGGCTGGCACAGTCCCCTCTCCCTGGCTGGCACAGCCCCCCTGTCTGGCACACAATTAAAAAAAAATAACAAATTATGTCATACTCACCTCGCTCCATGGCTCCCTGCTGCCGGCGCCATCCCCACTGTCTGTGCTGTGCCGGAAACCGGTCCTGTGAGCAGCACGCGGTGATGACTTCACTGCAGAGACACTCACAGGACTGGAGGCCAGCACAGGGCACAGCGGGGATGGCGCCGGGTGCAGGGAGCGATGGAGCAAGGTGAGTATGATATCATCGGGATAGTCACTGCTTTCCAAGCAATGAAAGCATGGAAAACACTGACTATTCATATGCTCCTGGGCTCCTGTAATATGCGCTGCTCCCCTGCTTGTGCATATTCATGAGCCTAATGAACGGCCCCATGTGACCACGGACCCGCAGCTGCAGCCTGCTCCTGATCCCCTCTAGCCCTCGGACACCACTCCACAGGCCCCCCCCCTACCGCACAGCAAATTGTAGTTTCACATTATAAGACACACCTCCCACTTTCCCCCAAAACTTGGGGGAATAAAAGTGTGTCTTATAACGTGAAAAATATGGTGTATGTACAGAGTGGATAAAGCACCAGGGCATACACCCTTGTTGGCTACAAGTCACTAGCAATTAACCAAGTTGGTAATTAACATTTAGTTGTTATACTTGTTAGATAGTGATGAGCGAGTACTAAAATGCTCGGGTGCTCGAAGCTCGGGCCGAGCATCCCGAGATACTCGTGTACTCTGCCCGAGTACCGAGCCCAATGTTATCCTATGGGAGACCCGAGTATTTTTATGAAATGACTGCCGGCAGCATGTAGAAACCCTAAAAATGTCACAAAAGTCTCAGAAGAGTGCTCAAATGACATGGCAACACCATGGGGAAGACCCCTGGAAGCATTTCTCACTCAAAAGTCACAGCTGTGAACAATCTTATCCGAGTTTCACGCCAATTTTACGGAGTCTCCAGAAAACCTTCCAAAATGACACCAAAATGAATATTCAGGGTGGAAATGTTAAGGGCACATACCCAATAGTGAGATACAGCTGGTGTATGTTACTTTTTGTGATTACATGAAAGATTTTACGTGAAAACATTGTGCGGCACTCCGATGACCCTGACAAGAGACGTACATGAAGCCCTGTCTTGACATATTGTGCCCATTTTGAGGAACTGGGTCTATTCTAGCATTTTCCTTTGCCAGGGCAGTCTAAAATTGGGAGGCTCACCAATGCTCCTGGATAGAGACGTGCATGAGGGCCTGTAAACCTGAAGTGCCCATTGTAAGGAAGTGGGTGTATTGTAGTATAGCCCTTTGGCAGGGCAGCCAAAAATTGGGAGGCTCCACATTGTCCCTGTATATAGACGTGCAGGAGGACCTGTAAACCTGAAGTGGGTGAATTGTAGTATAGCCCTTTGGCAGGGCAGCCAAAAATTGGGAGGCTCCACATAGTCCCTGGATAGAGACGTGCAGGACGGCCTGTAAACCTGAAGTGGGTGTATTGTAGTATAGCCCTTTGGCAGGGCAGCCAAAAATTGGGAGGCTCCACATAGTCCCTGGATAGAGATGTGCAGGAGGGCCTGTAAGCCTGAAGTGGGTGTATTGTAGTATAGCCCTTTGGCAGGGCAGCCAAAAATTGGGAGGCTCCACATTGTCCCTGGATAGAGACGTGCAGGAGGGCCTGTAAACCTGAAGTGGGTGTATTGTAGTATAGCCCTTTGGCAGGGCAGCCAAAAATTGGGAGGCTCCACATAGTCCCTGGATAGAGACGTGCAGGAGGGCCTGTAAACCTGAAGTGGGTGTATTGTAGTATAGCCCTTTGGCAGGGCAGCCAAAAATTGGGAGGCTCCACATTGTCCCTGAATAGAGACGTGCAGGAGGGCCTCAAAACATTTTTCCCATTGAAAAGGAGCAGGTCTCCTGTCGTTGTAATGCCCATTCTAAAAGAATGGGCGTAAAAATTTACCACTGGGGGTATACCTGAAACAACAGCCTAACTATTGTAACGGTCATCATGGTGGCACATGAGGAGAAGGAGGAGCAATCCAGCGATTATCCAAGGAAGAGGAAGACAAAGTGGTGGATGATCCAGTAGCTGACCCAACCTGGCAGGAGGATATGCAGAGCGAGGACAGCAGTGCACAGGGGAAGGGAGGTGTAGCATCCCAACAGGCAGTACGAAGCAGGGTCGTGTCTGCAGGCAGAAGGCAGGCAACCGTTCCCCGGAACAACAACACGACACAAGGTGCCTGTGCAAATGTTAGGTCTTCCCGAGTCTGGCAGTTTTTTAAGTTGGCTCCAGATGACTCTAAAAAGGCCATTTGCAACACCTGCCATGCCAGAATCAGCAGGGGTACGAAAACTAGCAGCCTGACCACCACCAGCATGATCAGGCACATGTCAGCCAAGCACCTGACTTTGTGGGAAGTACAACAGAGTCGAGGAGCGGTGCTTGCTGATGTCACTGCTATGTCTTCGCGTGTTGTGCGTGCGAGCCGCGAACAATCCTCCGGCCCTGCACCTGAAGTTGCCCACGCACAAATAACACCACCATCAAGCACGTCCTTGTCCCAGCGCAGCGTTCAATTATCCATTCAGCAAATCTTTGAACGCAGGCACGAATACGCAGCCAACGCCCCACATGCCACAGTCCTAAATTGTCACACTTCGCGACTCATAGCGCTAGAAATGTTGCCTTTCCGGCTGGTGGGGACGGAAGCATTCCACGACCTGATGGCGGTTGCTGTCCCACGTTACTCGGTCCCCAGCCGCCACTATTTCTGCAGATGTGCCGTCCCCGCATTGCATAACCACGTGTCCCAAAGCATCACACGTGCCCTGAACAACGCTGTTTCAGCCAAAGTCTACCTAACCACAGACACGTGGACAAGTGCTTGTGGGCAAGGCCGCTACATCTCCTTGACGGAACACTGGGTTAATATTGTGGAATCTGGGACCTAGTCTGAACGAGGGACGGAACACGTCCTTCCCACACCAAGGATTGCAGGCCCTACCTCTGTCAGGGTTTCACCAACACTCTACAGCTCCGGAATGTCATGCTCCTCAGCCTCCTCCTCCTCCTCCTGCGCATCCTCATATACTGTACCCTCCACACCAGTCACAAGCTGGAAGCACTGCAGCACTGCCTCTGCAAAGCGGCAACAGGCTGTGCTGAAGCTAGTCTGCATAGGTCACAAACCCACAATGCAGAAGAGGTGTGGACAGCACTGAAACAGCAGGCAGATCACTGGCTGACACCTCTGAACCTAAAGCCAGGAAAGGTCGTGTGTGACAATGGCCGGAACCTGGTGGCAGCTTTGAGGCGAGGCCAGCTGACGCATGTTCCATGCGTGTCCCATGTGCTCAACCTGGTGGTTCAGCGGTTTCTTACATCATGCCCAGAGCTGTCTGATCTGCTGGTAAAAGTTCGCCGCCTGTCTGCGCATTTTCGCAAGTCACCTGCTGCTTTAGCCGGCCTTGCCGGCTTTCAGCGCGGTTTGCGTCTTCCAGCCCACAGACTGGTGTGTGATGTTCCCACGCGTTGGAATTCAACTCTGCACATGTTGGTCAGGATATGTGAGCAGAAGAGGGCAGTTGTTGACTACCTGCATCGCCTAAGCCGTCGGGAAATGGGTCAAACTCCACACATAACAGCTGAGGAGTGGAGATGGATGTCCGACCTATGTACCGTCCTCCAAAATTTGGAGGACTCCACCAAGATGGTGAGCGGCGATGACGCCATTATTAGCGTCACCATACCGCTACTCTGCCTTCTAAAACGGTCTCTGCTGAAAAACAAAGATGATGCATTGCAGGCGGAGCGCGATGACTTGGAGCAAGAAACTGTAGTGGGTGTGGGTGATAACACACAGCCCAGTCTCATGTCATCACAACGTGCAATGGAGGACTATGACGAGGAGGAGGAGGAGGATGAAGACATGGAGCAACTCTCTGGCCAAATTGAGGATATGACATGCACACCAGTCATACCCTCAATTCAGCGTGGCTGGCCAGAGGACAGGGGAGATGAGGAGGAGGAGGAGGAGGACAGCATGTTCAGTCATCGTGTTGGTCAGCATACTGAAGTGATGGCTGTTAAGAGTCTGGCGCACATGGCTGACTTTATGGTAAGCTGCCTGGCTCGTGACCCTCTCGTACAGAACATCTTGGCCGACAATCAGTACTGGTTGGCAACACTCTTAGACCCACGCTACAAGGAGAACTTTATGTCATTCCTGAGGCGGAGAGGTCAGCCAAAATGCAGCAGTTCCAGAAGGCCTCTAGCAACGGAAGTAGGCAAAGCATTCCCCTCACAAAACGCTAGCAGCATAGGTCAGGAATCGGTGGACAGCCAAGGCATACGGCCGAGAGGGGCACAAGTCCAATCCGCCAGAGGTAGGGAACAGTCTTTACGATGTGGGACAGTTTTCTCAGCCCCTCACGTACCACAGCCCGTGAGGTGCGGGGTAGTGCCACAAGAAATGCTAAGTTTGGCCACATGCTGAAGGAGTACCTTGCAGATCGAACAACTGTACTGCGAGATTCCTCTGTGCCTTACATTTATTGGGTCTCCAAGCTGGACACGTGACATGAATTGGCTCTCTACGCCTTGGAAGTCCTGGCCTGCCCTGCCGCTAGCGTTTTGTCAGAGCGTATTTTCAGTGCCGCAGGTGGAATCATTACTGATAAACGCACCCGCCTGTCAACTGAAAATGCTGACAGGCTGACTCTGATCAAGATAAAGAAGGGTTGGATTGGGCCAGACTTCACCACACCACACACAAATGATAGCGGAAATTAAATTTTGTTATGGGAATTTGCCATGTACCTCCACTCACCCATGGGTACACACTTCTGGACTTCCGAGTGTCCAAGTGTGGGATCAGTAATGTCCGTGGACGTGTACTCGGCCTGGTGGTAGGAAGGAGGATCAGGTTGGGAAATGTGCAGTGCAGTATCACGGCTACTGACACTTGACCGTGTGGAAGACAGGGTGTTTGTGGAGGTGCCAATCTGACTTGAAGTATTATCCGCTATCCAAGAAACAACCTGTTGACACTGGTCTTGGTTCAAGAGCGGTATACTGCTGCGGGCCTCAAGAATTTGGGACAGGATGTGTGAGCGAGTAAATGTGCCCCTTTGTTGTTGCGAAATTAGTGCTTGCACACGACCTCGGCCTCTGCCTGCACCACCATCACGTTCACTTCCTTGTTTCTTGCCAACGCCCTTGACAACGCCCTTGCACATTTTGCCTGTATACAGCGACAACAGTCTGGTGACTGTTCGGGTCACACGAGATTTGGATTTTAGACCCTAACCTGTATAAAGATAGTAAGTACAACAGTCTGGTCACTGTTCAGCTCACAGGAGATTTGGATTTTAGACCCTAACCTGTATAAAGATAGTAAGTACAACAGTCTGGTGACTATTATGGTAACAGGAGAGTAGGATTTTAGTCCCTAACCTGTATCAAGGTAGTAAGTACACCAGTCTGGTAACTGTTCAGATCACAGGAGAGTAGGATTTTAGTCCCTAACCTGTATCAAGGTAGTAAGTATAACAGTCTGGTGACTGTAATGGTCACAGGAGAGTAGGATTTTAGTCCCTAACCTGTATCAAGGTAGTAAGTACAACAGTCTGGTGACTGTTCAGCTCACAGGAGAGTAGGATTTTAGTCCCTAACCTGTATCAAGGTAGTAAGCACACCAGTCTGGTAACTGTTCAGATCACAGGAGAGTAGGATTTTAGTCCCTAAGCTGTATCAAGGTAGTAAGTACAACAGTCTGGTGACTGTAATGGTAACAGGAGAGTAGGATTTTCGTCCCTAACCTGTATCAAGGTAGTAAGTACACCAGTCTGGTAACTGTTCAGATCACAGGAGAGTAGGATTTTAGTCCCTAACCTGTATCAAGGTAGTAATTACAACAGTCTGGTGACTGTAATGGTAACAGGAGAGTAGGATTGTAGTCCTTAACCTGTATCAAGGTAGTAAGTACACCAGTCTGGTAACTGTTCAGATCACAGGAGAGTAGGATTTTAGTCCCTAACCTGTATCAAGGTAGTAAGTACAACAGTCTGGTGACTGTAATGGTCACAGGAGAGTAGGATTTTAGTCCCTAACCTGTATCAAGGTAGTAAGTGCACCAGTCTGGTAACTGTTCAGCTCACAGGAGAGTAGGATTTTAGTCCCTAACCTATATCAAGGTAGTAAGTACAACAGTCTGGTGATGTAATGGTCACAGGAGAGTAGGATTTTAGTCCCTAACCTGTATCAAGGTAGTAAGTACACCAGTCTGGTGACTATTCAGCTCACAGGAGAGTAGGATTTTAGTCCCTAACCTGTATCAAGCTAGTAAGTACTGTTATGGTCACAGAAAAGCTTGGATTCCGATCTGGATCACCCTACCTATATCCTCCTAGATTATTCCTGAGAAGGACTGTTGTGGTCAGCAGCAGTTTGCAGCCATGCTTCGGATCTACCTATGAGGGCTGCAAATCTGTCCCTAAGCAGCAGCAGACACTGTCCTTACACTCACTGTCCGGATGGCTGTGTGAAGAGCACAGCGCGGCCGGGTCTTATAAAGGCTGGGTCACGCTGTGCAGGCCGGCCAATCACTGCAATGCCACAACTAACAGGGCTGTGGCATTGCAGTGGTCTGCCAGCCAATCCCTGCATGTGGGCTGGCTCTCTAAAGAGCGCCAACATGCAGGATGAGGACCACGAGCACAGCACGAGTATCGCGAGATTACTCGGTGCTCGCCGAGTAGCCCAAGTACAGTGATACTCGTGCGAGTACCGAGCAGCGCAGAGCATACTCGCTCATCACTATTGTTAGATGCTACAAGAAGAATCGCCCTAGCGCATCTCAAGTGTAAAATTAGTGATTGTGAAGCAACATAAGGTACCCTATAACCAATTTTGATGTCGGTCATATCCCTTGCCTTTGAGGAGACTAACACTACTGAGTATCACAAAAATGTATTTTCTAGAATATACATTATTCAATCGAAATGTGCACGGAATAGAGACAGTTAAGCATCAAAGGATACACTGAAGGTAAATGTATACACATTGATGACCGTGAGTGGTAAAGGTGTACAGGCTAATAGATTATTTGTTTGCAGTAAGCATCAATAACCCTAAAAAATTGATCTATTACCCCCTAGGATCATCATCAGACACCAGAGGTAAATAGATATATCATAGATGGCAAAACTAACCACCACTCTTCCTTGGTACTAAAAAACATCATTTTTTATTCATCAACAGTCATGTGATACAGTGGCACCACCACACAAACTCCATAGACGTATTACTAAGAAAACTCACAGGGTAATGGCATGACACATCCCAACGTCGGTCCGATATTGGATCCAACGCCGCGGATATAACTGCCTGTACTTTTGTAAGTGTTTGTAGGTTTTTGTGATTTTTTAATCTAATAAAGTGTTAATTCTTATCAAAAATTTGTGTGTCTTTATATGCTATTGATTTTGGATTTAAGAGACCCCAGTTGGGAATTTTGTATTATCATATTGAAAGTCAATAGGATCAGAAAAATGCTCCAGTTTCCCATTGACTTTGATTATACTCAGTAAACAAGTCGAGCCCCTCTGAGTGTCCAAGTGCTCATTTTGAGTACCGAGCATCCATACATAGCATCCCTATTGACCACCTATAAACACTCAAATTACACATATTAATCTAATTGTTATTATTATTATTATTTTATTCATTACCTCTTTACTCCCCAGTTTCCACACAATTATTTTTGTGTTTTTTCATTGAAGACAAATTAAATGAAGATAATAATACCAAAGAATTTGTGATTGCAATCATTTTCAGGAAGAAACTGAGTATTATCTGACAGAATTGCAGGGGTGTCAATACTTTTGTCCAAAAAATCACAAGCTCTTCACTATAATATGGACACAACCTTTTTAAAATACCTGAAAAAACTCTTTCCATTCTTATGGAGGGAAGATAAAATTTCTTATTTGGGTATCTGCCTGACAAAACCATTCTCCGACCTAACCAAAACTAACTTCACCAATTTACTCAACTCCTTTCAAGAAGATTTATCTGACCTATCTAAACTTCAGCTATCTTGGACAGGTAAAGTGGTAGCCTTTAAGATGAAAACTTTCCCTAAATTCATATACTTAACCAGAGCTATTCCCCTCCGGATTCCTAAATTCTGGTTCAATAAACTCCAAAAACTACTTAGGAAATTCATCTGGAGCAATGGACGTTCCAGGATCTCAGCTTTCACCTTAGAAAGACATAAGAAAAGAGGAGGCTTGGGAATACCAAACCTCTACAATTACTACCTTGCTTCAATCATAAAACTATCTCAGAGTTGGTTCAGAGATACCAGTGGCTCTATCCTATGGACATCTATTGAAAGAGACTTGTCCAACACCTCCTCGCTTCCAGCCTTAATAGCGGCTTACCTTCATAAGCCAACAAAGATTTCTACTCTCCCACCAACTATTCATGCCACCATTTCTGCATGGAAATTAGTGATGGGCGAATCCTAAATTACTCGGAATCGCTTGACTCTAGCGAGTCCGAGCCCAGGACTCGCTACTCGTTGCGAGTCTAGCGAGTCCAATGTTAATGAATGGGGAAGCGAGTAATAGCGAGTAGTGTGAGATTTACAAATCGCAGATGTGTCTCGGAAGCTTCAGCCTGAAGCAATCCTAGTTTTGTCATTTATTTGCATTGCTCGTTTACTTTGTAAGTAATCGCTGACTCGCACAGATAAGAGTCCTGTCTCCTCTGTGCTGGCTGCCACAGCTCCAGGGTCCTAGAGCCCGCCTGCTGCCTGATGTAGCAGTGCTGAGATTGTTCTCAGTCTGGTCATTCCCTGTGTACAGACATGAATGTCTGTGCACAGAGATGATGTAGCAGAGCTGAGATTGTTCTCAGTCTGCTCATTCCCTGTGCATAGAGATCTATATCTATACACAGGGGATGTAGCAGAGAGGACATCGCGTTTTGGACTGCGTCGGACGGAAGAGGATTTTTTTAATTAAAGATGGAGTCCCTAATGGCTTTTTTTTTTATTTCTAATAAAAAATTTTCTTTGTGTTGTGTTTTTTTTTAAAACAATTTAATAGAAATTCATGGCGGTCATGTCTAATATTGGCGTGACCACCATAAATTTCGGGCTTAGGGCCAGCTGATAATACAAAGCTGGTATTAACCCCTTTATTACCCAGCGTGCTACCGCCACCAGGGCCGCTGGAAGAGCGGGGTTCAGCGCCAGAGGATGGCGCTTCAATGAACGCGCCATCTTCTGGGGCGGCTGCGGGCTGCAATTTGCAGCGGGGGGTGCCCAGAAAGCTTGGGCATCCCTGCGCTGCGGATTCCAGCCCCCAGCTGCTTAGCTGTACCTGGCTAGACATAGAAATTGCGCGGAGCCCCACGCATTTTTTTTAAATTATTTCATGAAATTCTGAGATTCTGACTCTGAGACTCTGACTCTGAAATTCATTAAATAATTTTAAAAAAATGCGTGGGGCTCCGCGCAATTTCTATGTCTAGCCAGGTACAGCTAAGCAGCTGAGGGCTGGAATCCGCAGCGCAGGGATGCCCAAGCTTTCTGGGCACCCCCCGCTGCAAATTGCAGCCCGCAGCCGCCCCAGAAGATGGCGCGTTCATTGAAGCGCCATCCTCTGGTGCTGAACCCCGCTCTTCCAGCGGCCCTGGTGGCGGTAGCACGCTGGGTAATAAAGGGGTTAATACCAGCTTTGTTATACAAGCTGGTATTAAGCCCGAGATTCTTAATGTCAGGCCACGTTTGACCCAGCCACTAAGAATCTCCAATAAAGGGTTAAAAAAACACAGAGAAAATTTTTTATTTGAAATAAAAAAAAAAGCCATTAGGGACTCCATCTTTAATTAAAAAAATCCTCTTCCGTCCGACGTAGTCCAAAACGCGATGTCCTCTCTGCTACATGCACAGGGAATGAGCAGACTGAGAACAATCTCAGCACTGCTACATCATGTCTGTGAGCAGGCGGGCTCTAGGACCCTGGAGCTGCACAGAGAAGACAGCTGGACTCGGCTCGCAAAGAAACAGCAGTTACTTTGCGAGTCTCCCTGCTATCACTGGCACAGTAGCCAGTGATGACTCGCACGAGTCTAATGCAAACAATGGCAATCCTAGTTTTGTCAGCGTTTCTGACAAAACTAGGATTGATATTGATTTGCATTGGACTCGTGCGAGTCATCACTGGGAAACTCGCCGAGTACCGAGTCCTGCGAGTCCCTTACTACTCGCCGAGTAACGAGTCCTAGCGAGTAGATTCGCCCATCCCTAATGGAAATACCTACATCAAAAAACTATTTCTACATCCACATGCTCAACGCCTAAGGTTATCCCTCTCGAAACTTTAAATCTCATTATCCCTGGGATAGACATAACCCCCTGGATTGAAAGAGGAATACATTATGTTGATAACTTATTTACTGATGATAGATTGACCGATTTCAGATCTCTAGAGGAGCAGTTCAAACTAACTTGGAAGGATAGAACAGTCTGGAGGCTAATACATTCCTCCTCGTCCTTCTCACTCTCCCACTTTTCCTTATCCAAACCCATATCTGAATTATTTGATAATCCAAACAAAATTTCATTGTGGTCAACTAACTATATTTACAGACTTCTGAACGAAGACTTAGCTCTCCAAAAATTATCATATATTAATGCATGGGAGAATGAATTAAACTCCACTATAGATCTTGATGAATTGTCTTTGGCAATTAACCTCTCATATTCACACACTCTTTGTGCCTCAATACAAGAATCCTACTTCAAGCTTTTGGCCAGATGGTATTGGACCCCATCAAAATTGAATCGCATGGATAATACTATATCCCCGACTTGTTGGAGAGAGTGCACTCATACTGGGACACTTTCCCATATTTTTTGGAAATGTCCGAAGATTTTGGGGTTCTGGACCGAGATTCATGATCTAATATTTAAAACCACCAATATGAAGATCACACTTACCCCTCAAATGGCTCTCCTCTCATTAGGAATTTCAAACATACCTCATAACCTTAGATTTATCATCAACCAAATTTTATTAACCGCTAAGGTCCTTCTAGCTGCTAGATGGAAGACTACAACGTCTCCTACAATCCTGGAACTAATTGACCGAATGTCCTCCCACTGCACATACGAATTCAGTTATGCAGTTAGAAATAATTCATATAACAAATATTTTTCAAATTGGGAGCCCTGGATCTCATCACAATCTTAAATCATCTCACTAGGTCCATTGACGTTAACCTCACAACCTAACATTTCCACTTCATCAATCTATAGACGTCTCTCGGAAATTGCATCTGATCTTCTCCCTTTAAGTATGAAAGCAGATCTAACATAACAATCCAATTTTGTGTTCAGGTTCGGATAAATTTAGCTGAACCACAGTTAAAATCTTAACTACCGTTTAATAAGAATAGCTTATATTGTCTATTTGTTTTCTTTTTTTTGTATTTTACTTTTGTATCGATATACTCATATACTTATATTACCCAACTGTATGACTACCCCAATGTTCCTGTATTCCTGTATGCCTGTATGTCTGTAATATGTAATTTATCCCCTACATACCACCCTATATATTTCCCACCCTACCCTTTTCCTAAAGAAATTTCAATAAAAATATTGAGAAATAAATACTTTTGTCCACAACTGTATCTACTATATAATCGTCTAATATTCTCTGTCTGTCACGGAAATCGCGCGCCAGACAGAGGCCGCTCATTGGTGGCCGCCGGCGGTTTGAATGCCGCTCCTCTGATTGGTCGCCGTGTTCAGCGCCGACCAATGAGAGGAGCGGCTCGCGCCATGGCGGCATATTGGCACGCGCTTCTAGTATGATTGGTCGGTGCTGAATGTGGCGACCAATCAGAATAGCGGCGCTCACCATGGTGCCATATTTCAAAAACACTGAGCACAGTGTATTTAAAATATGGCGCAATGGCGCACACCGCTATTCTGATTGGTCACCGCGTTCAGCCAATCAGAGGAACGGCATTCAAACTGAACGCCGCTTCTTTCATTGGTCGCCGCGTTCAGCGCCGACCAATCAGAGGAGCGGCACGCACCATGACGCACATTGTATTTGAAATATGGCGCCATGGTGAGCACCGCTATTCTGATTGGTCGGCGCTGAACGCGGCGAGCAATCAGAGGAGCAGCATTCAAACCGCGCGCCGCTTCTCTCATTGGTCGCCGCTTTCAGTGCCGACCAATCAGAGGAGCGGCTTGCTCCATGGTGCCATATTGTATTTGAAATATGGCGCGCGCTGCTATTCCCCTCAGCCTCTTCCATTCCCTCAGCCTCCTCCATACTCACAGTCTCCTAAATCCTCACAGCCTCTTTCCTCCTCATAGCCTCCTCCATCCTCACAGCTTCCCCATCCTCACAGCCTCCTCATCCTCACAGCCTCCTCCATCCCCTCAGCCTCCTCCATCCTCACAGCCTCCTTCATCCTCACAGCCTCCTCCATCCTCACAGCCTCCTCCATCCTCACAGTCTCCTCATCCTCACAGCCTCCTCCATCCTCACAGCCTCCCCATCCTCACAGCCTCCTCCGTCCTCATAGGCTCTTCCATCCTCACAGCCTCCTCCATCCTCACAGCCTCCCTATCCTCACAGCTTCCTCCATCCTCACAGCCTCCTCCATCCTCACAGCCTCCTCCATCCTCACAGCCTCATCCATCCTCACAGCCTCCCCATCCTCACAGCGTCCTCCATCCTCACAACCTTTTCCCTCCTCACAGCCTCCTCCATCCTCACAGCCTCCCCATCCTCACAGCCTCCACCATCCTCACAGCCTTCTCCATCCTCACAACCTTTTCCATCCTCACAGCCTCCTCCATCCCCTCAGGCTCCTAATCCCCTCAGCCTCCTCCATCTTCACAGCCTCCTCCATCCCCTCAGCCTCCTCCATCCTCACAGTCTCCTCCATCCTCACAGTCTCCTCCATCCTCACAGACTCCTCCATCCTCACAGTCTCCTCCATCCTCACAGCCTCCTCCATCCCCACAGCCTCCTCCATCCTCACAGCCTCCTCCATCCCCTCAGCCTACTCCATCCCCTCAGCCTTCTCCATCTTCACATGCTCCTCCATCACCTCAGCCTCCTCCAGCCTCACAGTCTCCTCCATCCTCACAGTCTCCTCCATCCTCACAGCCCCCTCCATCCTCACAGTCTCCTCCATCCTCACAGCCTCCTCCATCCTCACAGTCTCCTCCATCCTCACAGCCTCCTCAATCCTCATAGCCTCTTCCATCCCCTCAGCCTCCTCCATCCCCTCAGCCTCCTCAATCCTCACAGCCTCTTCCATCCCCTCAGCCTCCCCATCCCCTCAGCCACCTCCATCTCCACAGCCTCCTCCATCCTCACAGCCTTCTCCATCCTCACAGCCTCCTCCATCCTCACAGCCTCCCCATCCTCACAGTCTCCTCCATCTTCACAGCCTCCTCCATCCTCACAGCCTCATCCATCCTCACAGCCTCATTTATCCTCACAGCCTCCCCATCCTCACAGCCTCCTCATCCTCACAGCCTCCTCCATCCTCCCAGCCTCCCCATCCTTACAGCCTCCTCCATCCTCACAGCCTCCTCCATCCCCACAGCCTCCTCCATCCTCACAGCCTCCTCCAACCTCACAGCCTCCTCCATCCTCACAGCCCCCTCCATCCCCTCAGCCTCCTCCATCCCCTCAGCCTCCTTTATCCTCTCAGCCTCCTCCATCCCCACAGCCTCCTCCATCCTCACAGCCTCCTCCATCTTCACAGCCTCCCCATCCTCACAGTCTCCTACAGCCTCCTCATCCTCACAGCCGTCTCATCCTCACAGCTCCTCCATACTCACAGCCTCCTCCATCCTCACAGCCTCCTCCATCCTCACAGCCTCATCCATCCTCACAGCCTCATCCATCCTCACAGCCGCCTCATCCTCACTCCTTACTCCTGTTTATAAGGTCTGTCAGTCAGTGTGACGCAGTTTACTCCTGTCTATAAGGCTGTCAGTGTGATGTACTTCACGCCTGTCTACAAGGCTGTCACTCATAGTGTGACGCATTTCACTCCTGTATATAAGACTGTCAGTCAGTGTGACGCAGTTCACTCCTGTCTATAAGGCTGTCAGTCAGTGAGACGCAGTTCACTCCTGTCTACAAGGCTGTCACTTATAGTATGACGCAGTTCACTCCTGTCTATAAGGCTGTCAGTCAGTGTGACGCAGTTCACTCCTGTTTACAAGGTATTCTAGATACCTGATGCGTTAGAATCGAGCCACCATCTAGTATTTTTTATAGTCACCAAAGACATCAACTTGAAAATGCAATGAACCCAACAAACACTGGCAATACCAGTTGAGGACACAAATTATGTCTATATGCAATTTTTAATCATTTTTAAATTCTATGTCTGAATTGTTTTAAATTTTAGTGTAAACCACATTTTAACCTTTTTAGGATAAAATAACCAAGAAAATAAACATTCAGAAGAAAGATTAACTATTATCCGTTGTAAGTCACTTTATTCCATATTTATGCCATTGCTAAGGGCTTATTGCTAGCCTTGGGCCTAACCCAATTCTATTTGTATAACCTTTAAAGCCGCCATCATGTTACGCCCATTATCACAGACAACCAGACTAGGTTGGAGGTGCAGCGAGGAGAGCCACTGATTGGTCTGTGTTTTAAAGCTTGCCACAGCTCTGCTGCAGTGTGTGGTTTCTGATCTAAACAGATCAGCTTCTGCAGAGCGTGTTGCTGCTTTGCCAGTGCACTGCTGCACAGGTCCCAGCTTGGTAGTGATGAGGAGGGTAATCCTGCAGAGGATGAGGAGCAGGGGGAGGGGAGAGAAGAACTGGAATATGAAGAGGCGGAAACCCTGACAGAAGTTGGGCTTGCTATTCTTGGCGTGGGTAGGATGTGTGATGTTCCACTTTGCGCCTTTGTCCCACCCTCCACAAGGTTTACACAGAGTGCCGTAAAAGTAATCATCTATGTCCACAACAACTTGTCCAAGTGTCTGCTGTTACATGGACCTTCCCGATTACACCATTGGTGAGAGCACGGTTCACATTATTTAACACGTGCTTGTGTATCGCAGGGTCGGCATACTGGTCAAAATAGTGGTGGCTGGGAACACTGTATGCTGTATGGTGAGGCAGCCACAGCCAAGAGATCACAGAAAGACTGTGTTCCCACAAGCCTAAATGGCATCATCTCCACAGCTAGTAATTTGACAATGTGCGGTTTAGTATTTGTGCCTTTGGGTGTGTGGCTGGGTATTTATGCTTTCTTTCCAAGGTCTCAAGCCCAGAAAATTGGATGCTTTGCTGGGACAAGGAAGTGGATGTGGTTGATGTGTGAGCAACTGCATATTATGGGCAGGAAGTATAAGCATCAGCTTCCTGAACTGCAGATTCTAAAGGACATAGCCCAGGTGACATGGCAGTGGTTTGACCAGCAGACGCAAATATGATACCCCTGTGTTCCTCCCACCTACTGGGGTGCTTTACTGCCATGTGGTTTTGCATACTAGTGGTTCTTAGGTTGCCTTTGCCCTGGCCTCTGCTCAACTTGGTAAGGTAGATGCCATAGACTACAATGTTTTCTCTGAAGGACTTTCAGGAAACAAATCCACACAGCGCCTGAATGCTCCTTTGCCCTGTCTTGGCCCAGAGCAGAGGTGGTCTTGGAAACAGTTGACCCAGTTCTCACTCTGGGCAAACCACAAACCCTTGGAGCCTGTGTTGATGCTACAAATCTATCTTCCTCTGAGTTGCTGTCATGGCTATGTGTGCCAACAGTCCAAGTCAGATCAGTAGACTCATCATCAACCACCTCGTCTTCCTTCTCATCCTCCTTCCTAGTTGACATTGTAGGCTGACCTGATGGCAACTGTCTCTCATCATCATCAACCTCTACCTCTGGAGACAGTAAATTACCTTCCTCCAAATGTCAATCTTCTGGCCATAGGTTCTAAAATACTTGATCATCAACAAAAGCCACCTCTTCATGTCCATCTACAATGCTGCATGGGGATAGGCCAGTGCCAACCAAAGGATACATACCAAACAAATACTCGGAGTGACCAAGTTGGGGTCATATGTGTCCTGTAACTGAAAATGGCAGTAGGAAGGAGAACCATCTTGTGTATCGACATTAGACTATGTGGCAGTGGAAGATTTGCTGCTGCTTGACAAAAGCGTATAGGCTGTGTCTGCTATCCAAGACAGAATCTGCTCTTGCTCTTCTGGCACGTTCCTGACCAGGAAATTTTTCCAGGAAACTAGTGGATGCATCAAGCTTCTTGTGAGTTGATGTGAGAGTTTGAGCTGTAAAGGCATCAAGAGAGCACTAGGACCCTGGGGTTTTTTCTTGCATGAGCTAAAAATACAGGGGTAGGATGGGAGACCCCATGTGCACCTAGAGCAGTGTCTAGGAATGTCTGGGGAGAGACAGAGGACATCTTTCCAATGGCAGAGCGAGTGGTCAGTGGCCAGGAAAATTGTGATTGACTGCGAGAGGAGCGACAGGGTCCGGTACCAGCCATATTGAGAGGATACTGACAAACCCTGGTAAAGAGTGCTCCACAGACCATATCCTGAGGCTACAAGACTAAAGTCCCGTGTGTGAACTTGGCATCATCTGACAGGACACAGAACCTTGCAGTTTTTGCAATAGTTGTTTTGTTGTTTTTTTGGCACCAACCACTGCAGCCAACCCGAACCACAGGCCTGCGTGAGACTACATCTGAGGTTAAAGGTACCGTAGCTTTCAGATACCCCGGTATCCCACTGCTAGATTTATAGCAGTCACTGATATAGTTTCATGCTTTGTTATTATTAGTTGTGATAAGTTAATACTTAGTGTGCCATCCCAGGGGTGCCCATTGAACACCCTCACCAGATTTACACCCTTGCTTCCTTCAGTTAGTTTAATTTATTGCACAGGTAAAAATGTTCTGGATCTTAGTCTATAATACACATAATCTGGGAAACTTGGGATGGGCACATCGATTTCAGCAATCACTGAGTGTGTGTAGTTAATAGGAATAGTGTCATAGTGGGATTTTGGGACTGTTGCATTTTACACTGAACAGTACCTTAATCCTCATTTCAGTAAAGAAACTGTTCTTTATTTCTGCATCTGTCTCAGTTTGTGGCTCACTGGACCTCCGGTCACTACACTGACTCCGACTAAGTGCCTTCTCGCGGATCACTACGTCCACCTCCCCGTCCCTTAACAACAGGACTTGGCATTTTGGGATTTTTTGACAGTTTATCTGCCTTTTTAAGTGGAGTATTGTGGACAGCAGAAGCCAGGCTGTTACCCCCAAAACAGGGGTGAAAAATGGCATGCTGTGTGCTTGGTAGCATGCAGTAGGAAATGTTTAGACTGCTGCTTTTTGGAGGGCACTAACTGCCTTTTTGTAAGGTGGACAACAGAAGGCAGGCTGCCTGTCACACCAAAAACAGTGGGGAAAAATGACTTTCTTGTGTGCCTTTAGGGCTGAAAAGAGCTATTTTGGGGGGTTTTATGGAGCTACTGAATGGCTTTTCTTACACTGTCCCTGCTGGACTATCACTCCCTCCCTGTAGTCTGACTCTGCTTTGTGTCTTCATGTCCCAAAAGATGTATTGTTTTGGTGGTATTATGGAGTTACAGATGGGCTCCCTTCAACTGTCCCTGCTCGAGTATCTCTCCCTTCCTAATATTCACTGATGTACTATACACTAAAGGTAGCCCTCAAATGGGCTTTTCTGTTATGAAGAGGCCTAAACACTCTCCCTAGCAGTTGAGCGATCTCTCCCTATGCTTCTTCATAGCTAACTCCGGATGCAATGCAGGCAAAATGGTTGTGGCAAGGCTTAAATAGATCCTATGACACTGGGTGGCCAGCCAATCACAGTAATGCCACAACCAAGATGTCTGCGGGATTACTGTGATTGGTTAAGAAGCCCAGCATGTTTAGTGTCTGCAGAGGAGGTGCCAAAACTGCAAGGCAGGGCATCCAAATATAGCAAGATGAGTACACAAATAAAAAAGCCAAGAAGTCAGCGCTGCCTGTGCTTAGCAGGCAATACAAAAAGTGCATATGCACATATTTATTCCTAACTGTACCTTAAACTGAGACATTTGGCAAACAATTGATCAATTCTTTGAGCTACCCCGCCATGTCAAGGCATTCTCAGATGGGGCAAGCCTACTCTTCTGTTAGGTAAGTGTAGCTTTGGATATTCTAATATATTTTTATAGGTAAATATATCTTTGAATATACTACTATATTTTTATAGGTATAGGTAGCTTTAGATAATCTACTATATTATTATGTTTGAGGCAGCAATGCACAACTAAAATAAAATAGTATAGTGTAGGACGGCTCTACTTGAGATGCCTTGATGTGGCAAAGTGGCTCAGAAGGATTGATCAATTTTTTTTTTTGCCAAAATGTCAAATATTTACATTATACAGTTTGGAGGGAATATGTGCATTGCACAATTTTTTATTGTAAGTTCTTTCCTTGTAGTGCTGGCTCTTTTTGCTTATTTTTGAGTACACAAACACTCTCAGAATAATGAATAATGTGAATACCGTTCTATCCGTGCGAATACTAAATAATAATGAATACACTAGCTCATCACTCATGGTTAAATACTGGTTTGAAGTCATATTGCTTACAATGATAGCTCCCAGCATACATAACCACTTAAGTTAAAAAAAATAAATATGACATATTTCACCTCTAACGATTTATTGGACATATATGGTGCTATCCATGTTTTTTCTCATGACATTTTCCCTCAAATTCAGCTCAGGTCTGAACAGTATGAAAAAACACTTAGGAAGAAACATACAAATGACCAAAGCCCAACTTGATGCTTGGATAGCAAAGATCTCCATGGCCACTGTGTATTTGCCTCGAGTACTAAGGGAGGCTGGGATATACGATATCCAGACACTTAGGAAGGCCAACATGCTGAATGTGATAAACTGGGCTTCATTAAAGCTGTCAGGAAGTCTCCGAGCAAGAAAGGCCACAATGAAACTAATGGTGGCCAGAAGAAAAAGATAACCCAACATGGTCCAGAAGGCAATGGTTGATCCCTCATTGCAATCAATAATGATGATATCTGGTTTAATATCAGTGTTATATTGTGCAAAAGGAGGAGCAGAAGACAACCATGTGATGCACAGGATGAACTGTAACAAACAACAAATGAAAATAATAGAATAAGAAACTCTGAATGTCGTCCATTTTCTCAGGCTACTTCCTGGTCTGGTGGCCATAAAAGCAAAAACCACCATGATTGTCTTGGCCAATATACATGCAACACAGAGCGTGAAGACCAAACCGAAAGACACCTGACGTAGGAGGCATCTATCATGATCAGGGAAACCAATAAACCCTAAAGAGCTGATGAAGCAAAGACTGAGGGATATCAGTAGAAGGCAACTTAGGAAATAATTGCTGGCTTTCACAAGGGGTGTTTGCTTATGGTGGAAGAAAAACCCAACAATAATGATTGGGATAACTGAGGACATTATGGCAGTTGCAGCTAAGGTGGCTCCCAACACATCTTCATAAGACAGGAATTCCATGGGCTTTGGGAGACACTTGGATTTTTCAGGATTCGGCCATTGGTCCCTTGGACATCTGAAGCAGTTCAAGGAATCTGTAAATGGAAAACAATATGTTTACAATATATAGTGATAGTTAGATCAGTTAGATGGGATGAAACTGAATGGGAGGAGGCACAGATTAGATATAAGAAAAACTTTTTGATAGTGATGGTGAACAACAAATGGAATAGGTTGCTAAGAGAGGTAATGAGTTCATCCTCAATGGAAATCTTCAAACAGATGCTGGACAGACATCTGTCTTGGATAATTTAGTGAATCCTGATTTAAGTAGGGGATTCGACCAGAAGACACAGGAGGTTCCTTCCAACTACAGCATTCTATGATTTTATGATTATGCAGCTATGTTATTATGAAGTATAGGTGAGGAGACTATCTTGACTTACTGTACAGAGGAAGGGAGCACATGCTTTAGCAGAAAAAAATTACTAGTTGCATTAAATGGACTCAAAAACAGGAATCAAGAATCTAATGTGTCAAAATGTTGGTTGTAGAGGTAAATGAACCTTCCCCAAACATGTTCGTCAATTTCAAATTTGGCATGAACATTGCAGATTCAGTTCATGATTGGAAACCAGAGCTTTTTTTCAAAAATATTGCAGAACGTGGCTTTGTTCAGGAAAAAAGTTTGAAATTTATAATGGCCCTAAAACATTTCCTGTTTGTTTTGGGCGAAAACATTCACCGGAAGACCTGCTGGCTGGTAAACAACACCTAACGTTACGATCATAAGAGTTACTGTCATCTGGTCTCCCACCTTGTATCAAGTTGTAGAATTTTTGGGAGCTTTAAATTATTTTTTTTTAAGCTATCGAGAGTTTAAAGGTGAATAGACAACTGCAGGGTGTGAGTTTTGGAAACAGTGCAAGATGTAGCAGGAGCTGTGAAGTCCTGAAATCTTACAATGTCCTTAAACATCCATTCTAGAGAGCTTAATATTTTGGGGGGGTATTTTTTTTTTTTTTTTTTTATTGGTATTATTTCTTTTAATTATTTTTTCCTGGGGTAGCAAACCTATTTTATTGCAGAGGGTATGCACTGTGTGATAATATGGCTGGGGTCACATTTGCGGTAGCAAATGCAGATCCTGATCCGTTTTTTTTTTTTAAAACAATAATTTTTTATTGAGCATTAACATCACAAAGTATACAGACACGGTCTATTGACCCAAAACATAAAGAATATACATTACAAAAGCAGGAGGGGAAGGGGGGGGGGGGAGGGGAAGGGGTTGCTGCATGTCAACCTTAAAGGGATCCCGTCACCTCCAGAACGCCTCCTAAGCTACCAAAACACGTCCCTGCACCATCCTATCACTAATCTCACACTTCTTTTGTCTCCTAAAAGCATCCTGTGAAAGTGCATAAAAACGATTTAATACTCACTCATTAGTGATTATAATTAGCAGGGGCTATATTCTTTAGTCACCAAGGCAGCCTATTTTGCAGCTCCAGTATCCAGCCCTCTCTCTGTCTGTGCTGTGCTTGTGCAGGCATTGCCCTCCCCCCTCTCAGTCACTCACAGAATGCAAATCATTAGTCCTGCCTTCAGTTTCAGTTTCACAGCAGCACAGACAGAGAGAGGGTCTGGTGACTAAAGAATATAGGCCCTGCTAATTATATTCACTAATGAGTGAGTATTAAAACGTTTTCATGCACTTTCACAGGATGCTTTTAGGAGACAAAAGGAGTGTGAGATTAGTGATAGGATGCTGCAGGGACATGTTTTGATAGCTTAGGAGGCGTTTTGGAGGTGGCAGGATCCCTTTAAGAGAGTAACACCATAATAATAACTGAGGGGATTTGTCCATTCCATTCAGAACAAACAATTATACTATGAGAGGTAGTAGGTACAGACTAAGGGGAGACATGGACAGAGTTATATGGCGATATGACCCAAGGGTCCCACCACTGAAGAACCTTTGTCTTTCTGGAGATGGTGTTGGAGAGGGTTAGCTCGTGTTGGAAGTGGATATTAACATGTGAGAGCACTGATCCGGTTTTGAGCATACAAAATGCTCAAAACCGGATCAGGATCCGCAGCCCATATGAGCCCATTATAAAACTGGATTGCACTACATGCAATCCGGTTACCACTTCCGGATTTGCAGCCTGAGTTAAAAATCATGCAGGCTGCGGTTTTCGGAGCGGTTTGCATACCGCAGCAGGCTTGCTATAATGGGCTCCTATGGGAGCCCATCCAGCTACCACAAGGCACATGTGAATGCCTGGGGTAGCTACCGCAGGGATGAACAAAGGGTTAATGCTACCAATAGATGTGGGCAACATGTCTCTAGGGAGTGCCCACCCTCCCTAGAGACATGTTGTCCACAGAGATCGGCATTTCAAAGGTTAATTCTTTATTTTACATGATCACCACTATTGTCGGCTTTTCCTATACTTTACAATGACAGCCGACGGCTCCTGGGTTTGCAGGTGTACACTGCGTACTTTGCGTAGGCACCAGAGACAGGACAGCATCCTTTATAAGGAGTTGTCCCTGGTGCTTACACCATTTGCGTAGTCTAGAGGCTTCTGTCCTGGCTACTGAATTCATTTATAGTAGTTCTATGAGCACCGCATCGCCATAGAGCTACTGTAAATTATTTCAGCACCCAGGACAGCAGCCTCTAGACTACGCAAATGGTGGAAGCACTAGGGACAACTCCTTATAAAGGATGCTGTCCTGTCCCTGGTGCCTACGCAAAGTACGTAGTGTACTCCTGCAAACCCAGGAGCCGGCGGCTGTCATTGTAAAGTATAGGAAAAGCCGACAATAACGGTGATCGTGTAAAATAAAGAATTAACCCTTGACATGCCGACCTCTGTGGATAACATGTCTCTAGGAAGGGTGGGCACTCCCTAGAGACATGTTGCCCACATCTATTAGTAACATTAACCCTTTGTTCATCCCTGCGGGCAGCAGGGGTGAACAAAGCATACGGTAACCGGATTGCTCCGGATTACACATCATGAGCAATCTGGTTACCGTATGTGGGGTTAGGGACACATTTTTGGTGAAAAATGTGTCTGAAGGCACTTGCAATTACCGCATCCGGATCAGGATGCGGTAATTGCAATATGCCTTGCAAATGTGACCCTAGCCTATCTCTTCTAAAGTTATGTGATACCATTTCATATAAAAATAGCATAGGATCACACTAGCGTCCAGCATCCGCCAAAAGGATGCATTTTTTTCATCTTTAAATGTATGCACGGATGCATTAACGCACCCATAGACTCCAATACAATAAACACATGGCCAAATTGCTATGCGTTTGGTACTATGCGTTTTTTGTAAAAAACATCCTTTTAACGCACCCTTTTAGCGGATGGCACTACTCAAGTGTGACCCTAGCCTATGGTCATTATATGCTTCAAACACATGTTCTTAAAGGTCTGTTCACACCCATGAAACATCATATTATGGATATTGCTTCTTGAAAATGTGCAGTCACTATATACCGTATATACTCGTGTATAAGCCGACCCGTGTATAAGCCGACCCCCCTACTTTTGCCCCCAAAACCTGGGAAAATCTATTGACTCGTGTATAAGCCGAGGGTGGACCCCAGCACAGGTATACAGCCCCCAGCAGTGTGGTATACAGCAGCCTCCCCAGTGGTATATACAGGCCCCAGCAGTGTTACAGCAGCAGCCCCAGTGGTATATACAGCAGCAGCCCCAGTGGTAGTATACAGCAGCCCCAGAGGTATATACAGCAGCCCCAGTGGTAGTATACAGCAGCAGCCCCAGTGGTAGTATACACGCAGCCCCAGTAGTATATACAGCCCCAGTGGTAGTATACACGCAGCCCCAGTAGTATATACAGCCCCAGTGGTAGTATACAGCCCCAGTGGTAGTATACAGCAGCCCCAGTGGTATATTCAGCCCCAGTGGTAGTATACAGCAGCCCCAGTGGTAAATACAGCCCCAGTGGTAGTATATAGCCCCAGTGGTAGTATACATACAGCCCCAGTAGTAGTATACAGCCCCAGTGGTAGTATACAGCCCCAGTGGTAGTATACAGCAGCCCCAGTGGTATATTCAGCCCCAGTGGTAGTATACAGCCCCAGTGGTAGTATATAGCCCCAGTGGTAGTATACATACAGCCCCAGTAGTAGTATACAGCCCCAGTGGTAGTATATAGCCCCAGTGGTAGTATATAGCCCCAGTGGTAGTATACATACAGCCCCAGTAATAGTATACAGCCCCAGTGGTAGTATACAGCCCCAGTGGTAGTATATAGCCCCAGTGGTAGTATTCATACAGCCCCAGTAATAGTATACAGCCCCAGTGGTAGTATATAGCCCCAGTGGTAGTATACATGGCCCCAGCAGGGCCCCCCTCATAATTTGGCGCCCCCACCTCCCTTTCTGGGCCCCCCCGCATGCAGCGCTGCGCATATACAGTACCGGTCTAGCAGCTGTCACCCTCCGATGGCGGATCGCGGCTCCCGGCTCCGGGCTCAATCTTCCTCGCTGTCTTCCTGCCTTGTGACCGGGGCTCATCGCGCATCGCGATGACGTCATCGCGACGCCGGCCGGTCACCTGACAAGCAGGAAGACAGCGAGGAAGGTGGAGCCCGGAGCCGGGAGCCGCGATCTGCCATCGGAGGGTGACAGCTGCTAGACCGGTAATGTATATGCGCAGCGCTGCATGCGGGGGGGGCCCAGAAAGGGAGGTGGGGGCGCCAAACTTTGAGGGGTCCGTATTGACTCGCGTATAAGCCGAGGGGGGCACTTTTCAGCCCAATTTTTGGGCTGACAAACTCGGCTTATACGCGAGTATATACGGTAATTTCACTCCATACGTTTTCAATACACATTTTTGACATGTGCACAATTGTGTTTTCTGTATTAGGCTAAGGTCACACATAAGCCCTTGGTCCATTTTTGGCTTCATTTTTAGCATTTTTTTCAGTCCAAAAACTGATAGAAAAACGTATTAGATGTGATAAACACCCTATCCGTTTTTTTCTGCACCTAAAAACATTGCTAGGTCTGTTTTTGGGGCCCATTTTTCAAAAAAAAAAAATTTTTAACATAGGCCCAATGGAAAAACGGATCCGTTTTATTGGGGTGCCTTAAAAAAACGGATCCGTTTTTTTTTTATTTTGGTCAAAAAATGACTAAGTCCAAAAACGTTCAGGGGTGCAGGAGGCTCAAAAAGCACCCAAAATAAACGGATTAGTCATGGAAAACACTTCCAAAAACGGATTTCTATGTGTGACCCCAGCCTAATTCATATTGAAGTTGTCCATGCATTTCTGCAGTGCCCACTGCTCACTTACCTAATTCAGCATTCCAGATGAATTAGGCTAGGGTCAGGCTTGCATTGTGACCCTAGCATGACGCAAGCGCTAAAAACTTTGAAATTTCCTTCACAGTGCATAGCGTTAACGCTATGCGCTGTCAGGCAACGGAGCCCACAGAAACCAGATGTGTACCTTGCGGTCTGAAGTGTTTTCCTGTGCGCTGTCCAAAAGCGCATATCCGGGAGCTTTGAATGGAGCTGGTTGGCAAGGTACACATCGGGTTTCTATGGGCACCATTGCCTGGTAGTGCATAGCATTAATTGTATGCGCTGCGGCTCAATTTTCTAAATTTTAAGCGCATTCCGTTATGCTAGGGTTACAACACAAGTGTGATCCTAGCCTTAGTGATCTGAATAAAGTTATTATTTTTCATCATCATGTCTCCTACAAATATGTCAGGCTTCAATAATCACTGTACCCAACCGAAACCCAGTTGTTAGCTTGTGGGATAGGGATTTGTGAGTGATGTTACGTCTACAACCCACCACATGGAAGGGTATATGAGGGGAGCTAGGCAACGCTATCATGCAAACAGTAATATCTTGTAGTGATTAATTATGTCTGACTTATTCATGGCACTGCAAGAAAAAAAGGGAGAGAAGGGGCGCATGTGTAGGATCACTATAGCTCAGTTAATATGGCGTTATTACAGGTGGCCACTCACCTGTTTAGGTTGTGCACGACCTGCACAACCCGGTGTAATAGCCTCTGATATATGGGGGACCCCCGGCAATATGCACGCTCCGCTCCTTCGACCTCGCTGGTCCCCAGCTGTCCGTACAGGACCTTTCCGGTCACGTGGCGCCGGTCCCGGATGTGCGTCACTGCTTTTTACCTAGGGAACGCCAGATCCTTCACCTCTGTGCCCTCGCTGTGCTGCTCCAGCCGCTGATCCCTCAGGGGGAATAGAAGCTTGTAAGAATATGATTTAGCGGTCTTGTAGAAGCGCTACTAAAGCTCAGGCACCAGGATGATAGGGTTTATGAACAGCAATCTTTATTTTCCCCTCACAGCTCCACAACATGTTTCAACTGCTCAAGGCAGTCTTCCTCAGGTAGTGTCCCTGTAGTGACACTACCTGAGGAAGACTGCCTTGAGCAGTTGAAACATGTTGTGGAGCTGTGAGGGGAAAATAAAGATTGTTGTTCATAAACCCTATCATCCTGGTGCCTGAGCTTTAGTAGCGCTTCTACAAGACCGCTAAATCATACATTATTCATGGCACTGGAAGAGGTGGACCCCTAACCAAACCAAACAGGTTTCACTGTGGAGCTCAGAGTTATAGCGACATAGTAGCAGTGCAGTCCAAACAAGCTGCACTCTCCAACACTGTACATGACATACTACTGTGTGCACGCATAATGCAGTTTTGTAATGGATTCCCCGCAAGACAAGCTTGATTTGGAGAAGGTCATCTTCATTACAACCCCAGAAGCGGAGGGTACTTCAGTAAAACCAGAACCAGAACTGGACCGGCATGCAGAGGAGATGAACTAATATGTAACCTGGAACTCCGCCGTGCTACCCACATTGGGTCTCATCTGCAGCGAGATGTGAACACCGTGCTGGGCTCCAATGCCAGAAGAGGATCTGAGGAGCTCACAGTCAGGAATTGACCCTTTCCATATGCTATCTGGAACTGTAGCACCAGATGTCAGACTGCAGAGGACTTTGCAGCATGCCTGGCTGTATTTCACTTGAATCTAGTGATGCAGCTATTGGATCACCAATTCCACCAGGACCGGGAGCATGAGGAGGAGAATGAGATAGTGGAGTAGGTAAAAGAGGCATCCATGTGTATCACCTTTTCCTGAAGCCTGTGACTACGAGACTGCCATGTGGTGACCCCTAATCCCTCCAAGCAACTATCCAACAAGGCATGAACCATCCCGCCTGACTTCTGTCTCTTTTATTAAGGAGATAAACATTTATTATTTATTTAGCTTGCAGATAGTATGGGCCTGGAGTGGTTGCATGGGCCTAGGGCCAATCACTTCTATGACCAGTGTACCTGAGGCAAAGTGGTTGCACTCTTGCATGATAAGGGGTTTGGCTTCCTAGTGAAGCAAGGTATTGGGCATCGGTGCTACATCAACCGGTCCAACCTGCTGTGTGACTATCTTTCCAAAAGACTGCGCACCATCTTTGTCATGGAGGAGGTCACCTTTATAAAGGTGATAGGCAGCAAGGAGTGGTTCATGGTTAGCGTCAGTTAGGTTGCCACTGCTGACAAATTTGATAACTTTCAGGATGAGGCTGACTAATGGAGAATTTAGTGTCAGGTGGAGTACAATCCTAGAAGGAGTTATCATCCTCTAATTCCTTCATCATCTTCTCCAGTGGATGCCATGATGGAGTGTGCTGGAGGCAGGTGGTGGCAGAGAATCTCCCTGCAGGATTAGCCCCTGTGACCCCTCCAGACCGTATGACAGCAGAGTACCATCACCAACAGTGAATTGAGAAGGCTGGAAAACAGTATTAATGCAAAGTACAGTAGACTTTCCAAAAAAACGGCATTTTGTTTGGTCGATGACCCATCCCTTTGTTGGCAGTTTATCCAGAAAAAGGCTTTTGAGTTGTATTTTTTTCAGTTCTTCCTTGACTGGGGCCTGTGTTTTTCTTAACATTATATTCCCCTTCTAACATTTTGCCCCATTTTCTCTTCCCCTAATAGATAAGCTGGCATTCATGCAGCCTTTGAGGTACAACTTAAAGACATTAAAGAACTCTGCCCTTTATAGACTTTCCACCACTTTAACAGTCTGTTTCTAATCCCTGTGGGACTTTCACTATATATTTACACTATATGTATATTCATATGTTTGTGTTTGAGACTTATAGTCTGTGTTACATTAAAATATTTTGAGTTCACTCATTGTGTGTTGGACTGTCTCTGCAAACAGGTGCTTTGATACTGCTCTACAGAGACTGGTGTAAAAGCCAAGGTCTTTGGCCTGACAGTCTGAAGTATGGAAGTGCAAGACACTACACACACTCTAGTAGAACAGGGCTGGCCAAGTGCATTCATCTAGGGCTGCAAACAGTGCATGTTTTCAGCATCTTCCTAGCATTGCACAAGGTGCTGGAATCTCTGCAGGTGATTTTATCTATGTACTGCAATGATGTGGTTTTGCAATATACTGTATATAAATAAATATGTAAATACACATATAAATATATATATATGTAAAATAAGCCCACTGAGACTATTTTGTTTGGGGCCCACAAAAACCTGGGGTCTGCCCTGCTTCTGGGCATCCCAATGGACCAATGGAGTGTCAGTGTTCCTGTATTCAATCTTTTGTATCTGGCATAGCTCCTGTGCAAACAATTTACTGCTGAGGCCGATTCTTTACTCTGACCCTCATCCCATGGCTGAGCTGTTGAGGTTGGATATGGCGACATTCGAAACCTGTATGGTTCACCTATGGTCTGCTGGGTATGCTTATATTCCTCCCTGGTTGTTGAGCCTTTTGATGGTGTCCAAGAACACCAGTCTTCTGCAGCTCGCCTGGATAAACAAGGCTCAGTAGAATCCCACTGCTGCCAATAAAATTGTAGAGACATGGGGGTCAGTGGGTGCTCTTGTCCTCTGGCCCGGCTGCCTTTAGAAAGAGAACCAGGGCTCATCCCAACTGAGCGTCCGAACTCCTTAACCATGGGCGGAACACTTATCAGATAACACAGGGTGAGGGAACCACAATACTAAGGCTTTATATGATCACCAACAGTTAAAGGCATATAATGTTTAAGATTTAAGATCTAGCGCTTACTAAAATGACAAATTCGTAGCCCACTTAGAAATACTAACTAATCACTTTATGAAAAAACTTCAATTTATTTTTATCATCTAAAAACACAATAATTTCATTTTGTTAAAATACATGAATTGCTTTAAAATATCTTTAAAATATCAGGTTGCTTCCTTGATGGTTTTGGTTGTTTACATGGGGTCTTCTCCTAAAGTTGCTATGCTTCCAGAGGACTTAACTATTTACATTCATGGCAAACAGTGAGTACAGCCACTTAGGTTACAAGCTATAGGTTTAGCCTATGATAATTTGTAAGCACATTAAGCACATTAAGGCTGCCTTCAGACTTGCAGATGCCTCCGCAGCGTTTTGCAGAGGCATCTGCAAGTATCTGCATGCAGACCGCGGCCCCTATGTTTATAATGGAGCGCACGGCGGTCTGCAGATGCTTGTAGACCGCCGTGCGCTCTCATTGCCCGCCATTAGTGATCTGTGCGCAGGCGGATGCCTGCATACAGATCACACACTCTCGTCCACACCGCCGTGCGCTCCATTATAAACATAGGGGTCGCGGTCTGCATGCAGATACTTGCAGATGCCTCTGCAAAATGCTGCGGAGGCATCTGCAAGTCTGAAGGCAGCCTAACAGCAGTGACTACAAACTATGCGCATTACAATTGCAGGCTACAGCTAAGAAGTGTGCACTGAACAAACAATGGCATTAGGTAATGTCAACAACATTTAAAGTTTGAGTATCTGCAGCAAAGGCAATATAATTATACCATGTCTTTCTAAATAGTGGCAAAAGCATATTTTCCACAGAACAAACAGATCCAGGACCAAACAGAAAACATACAAGGTGTGTATCATAACCATTTGTATGAAGCTGTTTTAACCATTTCACACATAACTAATCATAAGGGTGTTCCCAAACAGGTCTCACCAGACAAGTACAACTAGAGACATATTTGTGTGCAACAACATCAACTCACCAGGTGAGTCTGGTGTTCTACCAATTAGTGAACTCTATAAAAAGAAGTATATGCCCAATCAGACTTACTGTACATTATCTTCTCCAGATAACGACATCAAGTCAAAAAGAATAGCATAGCAACTTTAGGAGAAGACCCCATGTAAACAACCGAAACCATCAAGGAAGCAACCTGATATTTTAAAGATATTTTAAAGCACTTCATGTATTTTAACTAGGGATGGGCGAATCTACTCGCAGGACTCAGTACTCTGCGAGTTTCCCAGTGATTACTCGCACAGTAAACGAGTCCAATGCAAATCAATATCAATCCTAGTTTTGTCAGAGACTCCGACAAAACTAGGATTGCCTTTGACTTGCATTGATTGGTCTGATTACTGTGCAAGTAATCGCTGGGAAACTCACAAAGTAACTGCTGTTACTTTGCGAGCTGAGTCCAGCTGTCTTCTCTGTGCAGGCTGCCGCAGCTCCAGGGTCCTAGAGCCCGCCTGCTCACAGAGATGATGTAGCAGAGCTGCGATTGTTCTCAGTCTGCTCATTCCTGTGCATAGACATCTATATCTATGCAAAGGGATGTAGCAGAGAGGACATCGCGTTTTGGACTACGTCGGACGGAAGAGGATTTTTTTAATTGAAGATAGAGTCCCTAATGGCTTTTTTTTTTTTATTTCTAAATAATAATAAATGTTCTCTGTGTTGTGTTTTTTTAATCCTTTATTGGAGATTCTTAGTGGCTGGGTCAAACGTGGCCTGACATTAAGAATCTCGGGCTTAATACCAGCTTGTTTTATAAAGCTGGTATTAACCCCTTTATTACCCAGCGTGCCACCGCCACCAGGGCCACTGGAAGAGCGGGGTTCAGCGCCAGAGGATGGCGCTTCAATGAACGCGCCATCTTCTGGGGCGGCTGCGGGCTGCAAATTGCAGCGGGGGTTGCCCAGAAAGCTTGGGCATCCCTGCGCTGCGGATTCCAGCCCCCAGCTGCTTAGCTGTACCTGGCTAGACATAGAAATTGCGCGGAGCCCCACACATTTTTTTTTATTATTTCTTGAAATTCATGAAATAATTAAAAAAAAGGGCTCCCCTATATTCTTGTGTCCGGCCAGGTACAAAATAGGCACCTGGGGGTTGGGGGCAGCCCGTCGCTGCCTGCTGGATCCGGCTGGTTCCAGAAATACGGCGAAGCCCACGTGAAATTTTTTTCTGACAAATCCATAAAACAATGTAAATAAAAGGGACTGCATCTTTATTAACCCCTGGACCATGGGCGAGGGTTAATAAAGATGCAGTCCCTTTTTTAGGATTGTTTTAATTATTTTTCAGAAAAAAATTACATGGTCTTTCTGGAACCAGCCGGATCCAGCAGGCAGCGACGGGCTGCCCCCAACCCCCAGGTGCCTATTTGTACCTGGCCAGACACAAGAATATAGGGGAGCCCTTTTTTTTTATTATTTCATGAATTTCATGAAATAATTAAAAAAAAATGCGTGGGGCTCCGCGCAATTTCTATGTCTAGCCAGGTACAGCTAAGCAGCTGGGGGCTGGAATCCGCAGCGCAGGGAGGCCCAAGCTTTCTGGGCACCCCCCGCTGCAAATTGCAGCCCGCAGCCGCCCCAGAAGATGGCGCGTTCATTGAAGCGCCATCCTCTGGCGCTGAACCCCGCTCTTCCAGCGGCCCTGGTGGCGGGTGGCACGCTGGGTAATAAAGAGGTTAGGGCCAGCTTTGTATTATCAGCTGGCCCTAAGCCCGAAATTTATGGCGGTCACGCCAATATTAGACATGACCGCCATGAATTTCTATTAAATTGTTTTAAAAAAAACACAACACAGACAAAATTTTTTATTAGAAATAAAAAAAAAAGCCATTAGGGACTCCATCTTTAATTAAAAAAGTCCTCTTCCGTCCGACGCAGTCCAAAACGCGATGTCCTCTCTGCTACATCCCCTGTGCATAGATATAGATGTCTATGCACAGGGAATGAGCAGACTGAGAACAATCTCAGCTCTGCTACATCAGGCAGCAGGCGGGCTCTAGGACCCTGGAGCTGCGGCAGCCAGCACAGAGGAGACAGCCGGACTCTTATCTGTGCGAGTTTCCCAGCGATTACTTGCACAGTAAACGAGTCCAATGCAAATCAATGGCAAAACTAGGATTGCTTCAGGCTGAAGCTTCCGAGACACATCTGTGATTTGTAAATCGCACACTACTCGCTATTACTCGCTTCCCCATTCATTAACATTGGACTCGCTAGACTCGCAACGAGTAGCGAGTCCCAGACTCGGACTCGCTAGAGTCAAGCGATTCCGAGTAATTTAGGATTCGCCCATCACTAATTTTAACAAAATGAAATTATTGTGTTTTTAGATGATAAAAATAAATTGAAGTTTTTTCATAAAGTGATTGGGTAGTAATTCTAAGTGGGCTACGAATTTGTCATTTTAGTAAGCGCTAGATCTTAAATCTTAAACACTATTTGCCAACATTGAAGATTATACACACACGGATTATCTTCATAGATTTTTAGCTGCTGCTCAATTAGGGGTGATCACGCAGACACCAAAGCTGACTCCAGTGTACAAACAACTAATCAAAAGGCATATAACACATAAACAAGCAAAACATAGGATGTAACAGGCAACAGAGTCTCACCCCTCCGCTGGCTCACCAGGAATTAGAATGTTTGTGCCTTAAGCCTTCCAAGGCCACTTACTCTAATCCGGCAGCACCCCGTTTTTTGCTGGCATCCACCGAGAGAGGAATAGCGACAAGCATAGGAAGCTAACCGAGCACAGCAAAATCTGTAGCCAGGTGACCAAATTATCCAAACCTGGATTTCTTCCTTACATAGTCTCTGATACCCACCGAATTCTAGCATTCAATGCTGAAATCCATGTACTCATATAATCCAGGTACTGATCCCTCAGTCGGCACCGAAGAGCCTAGGATGGGGTTATGGCCTTCCAACCGGATCTACAGACCCTAGATTGAAACCAAAGTTTAAATATGTCTGGCCAATTTAAGAAAATTAGCTCATGTCATACATTGATATAGTCCATGTCATCACAGGGGCTATCCCGAAACTTTGAACTGTGCTGCACTCCCTCACATCAGGCTCCTTACATTCTTTTTATCACAATACCGGTGACATGTATGCTCTACATTTCGCATGATATTGCGTCTCTTACGAGATAGCTAGTGTTAAATGCGCTGACATCACTGAGGTAATTTCAGTTCACACAGTGGAATTCCCTGCTGCATGATACCCATTGTGTAACTTGAGACAACATCAAGAAACTCATGTAGATGTCTAAGGTTCATGAGCGGGCCGCAAGCATGATGAGCGTGACAGCAGTGCTGAAACTTGCTAAGTTATAGCGTAGGAAGATAATATCTGTGCTCCACTGTAAAATGTTTACAGCTATGTTTGGCAGCTTTTGAGCCTCTTTTAAGTTATTTTCTAGGTCCTTGATCTTTTCCTCCCATTTATTTGAATGGAGTTCAAATATTTGGTGAATTGTTTGGCCAACTTGTTTACGGACAAGCCAAATTTGAAATTCCATAGGTTTGCATATCTCTAATATTGACCCAATTAAAACACTGAAAAGTGAATATGTCTTGCCCAACTCATTATACCCTGGTAGACTTAGCCACACCACTTACACCAGGCACTCTACTGCTCCCAAAATATAATAGACTCTTTAACCCCTGAACAATATTTTTAGAAAGGACAATAAATGGACAAAGCTTGAAATTTCTATTTTTTTTGGACTGATTAAGGTAACTTGGGTTCAAGAAAAATTCTCTTTTTGGAACTTGAGGTAAAGTGAGTATACCTGTGTGATTAGAGATCTCTCCTTGCAGGCATGGAATACAGGCATGGCAGCAGGATGGTTTCCCTTGTAGGGCGGCCTTCCGGAATCCCATGGTGCAGTTTTCACTACAACTTGAACTTGGGACCTGAAGACATTACAAAAATTATTTTATGACTTCAAAATTTATGTATTTAATTTCGGAGAATTCAAATCTATTGGGCATTGTGTCCAACACAGGCTGTCTAAAATGAAATCGTGCAAGTAAAGTAAATACAGCTGCACACTGAAATGCTATACTAAGGCCGGCTTCACGCCACGGTTTTTTGCTGTCAGGCTGTGTTCGATGTTTTGCTGGATGCACCGGACACAGCCTGACAGGCTCGGAGAAAACAGAACCGGAGGGTTCATGGGGTCACGCCAATATTAGACATGACTGCCATGAATTTCTAGTAAAGTTTTTAAAAAAAAAACACAACACAGAGAAAAAATTCTTTATTAGAAAAAATAACAAAACAACATTTAGACTCCATCTTTATTAAAAAATTATCTTCAGTCCGACGTAGTCCAATCCAGTTTTTACTTCTTTAGCTCAGCTACATCTCTGGGTGGCCATGGGAAAGGTCATGTGAGTTCATGCTGAATGAACTCACATGAACCCTGACAGCACCGCGGCTACTTCAAATGAACAGCTGATCTGCATAAGCTGATCATTTGGAATAACAGGTGGGAAAGCCACCACCAGCTTTCCTGCTCTGTGCTGCTCTCCCCGCTCCCTGATGCACCCTCATCGCTCCCCCCGCCGGCACCCCGCCTGATCCTAAGTTAGGACCGGGCAGGGGAGCAGATCCAGGGATCGGGGAGGGGCCATCAGGGAGTGGGGAGCGCAGCACAGAGCAGGAAAGCCGGTGGTGGAGTCTTCTCACCGCCGTCGGCATCCCCGCCCTGGTCCTTCCCTCCCCACTCCGTGGTGCTGCACTCCCCTCTCCCTGCAGCTGCTCCCCCGCCGGTCCTAAGTTAGAAGAAGATGTTTTATATGTGTTCGACGGTGTTCGACGAACATTCGACGAACACACACCCGATTTGACGAATCGAATCGAATTCGAACACCAGGGTGGTGGCTCATCTCTAGTCATTACACACAGAGGGATCTATTTCATGTGTTTTTTTTCTGTTAATGCTGATGATTATGGCTTACAGCCAATGAAAGCCCAAAGGTTAGCTCAGAAAATTAAAGTAGGGAGGATGAAGGGATAAACACTACAAAGCCATATTTCACGAGACATCAAAGGGTGAATATAATATTGATTTATTAGTCAATGTGTTTCTGGGCTCCCTGGTTCCTTCCTCAGGACATGTTTCAGGGGATTTCAGGGAGATTTGAAGCGCAATGACTTATAAGTCTATATTATATTCACCCTTTGAGGTCTCATGGAATGCGCGGTGTTTAACCCTTCATCCTCTTTACTTTTATTTCCTTAGATAATGAGCTTTGGAAGCCATAATCATCAACATTAAATAAATAAACACATGAAATAGATTACTCTGTGTGTAATGACTCTATACAAGACCTCTTTCACACTAGCGTTTTTTTCAAATTGCGGCAGATCCGGCATATTTACCCCATCTGCTGCATCTGCCACCTAACAGCCTCACTTGCGGCAAGCCCCATGCATTGTCTATGGGGCTTGCGGCAGGTGTGGCAAGTGTGATATAGTTACGGTTCCGAAACTTGCAGCAGTTGCGACCGTGAAAAAAACACTGCTGACTGCACTTGCCACACCTACCGCAAGCCCCATAGACAGTGCATGGGTCTTGCCGCAAGTGTGCCGTAAGTACGGCCGTTAGGTGGCAGGTGCAGTAAATCTGCCGGATCTGCCGCAATTTGAAAGAACCGCTAGTGTGAAAGGGGCCTAATACGGTATCTGTATTTCACTTCTTGTATTAAATTACTGAAAAAAATTCAATTTTTGATGACATTCTTATTCATTGTGATGCACCTGTAGATAGAAAAAAAAATAAAAAAGTTATGGCTCTTGGAATAATGGGACGAAAAAACAGAAATTAAAAATGGAAAATTGCAGGGTGATAAAGGGGTTAATTGCGGTGACCATAGTTAAAAGGCTTATCAACTATTCAATGTATAGTTTGTTTGATGAACATGAGGGATCCAGAAATAAAAACCTATAGTGATACAGAGAACAGGGATCATTGCAAATCTATGAATAAAGAGGTGGCACTCTTGGGTGTCTGCTCTACATCCCAATGAGAGCTCTATTCTCTGGATCAGTAAAGATTCAAGCTGCCACCACTGTATTCTTGTGGGTTCCATACTTGTGTTTGGCAAGTGTCTCTTGGTCAGATTCCAATAGATAAGCAAATTATTGTACACTAGATGTAGGCCTGATGCTATTGCATCGGGAGGGCGGTGACATCACGATGGGGGTGGGCTCTCTGGCACTGTGAGCGTCGACCGTCTCTCCCCATCTTCTCTCTCCTCCTATGCTGTTTTTCTAGCTCTGTGCTCTCTCTCGTTTGACTTTGGTCTCTGCCCACCTCGTGCGCTGTTTCTGCCCCCTCATGCGCTGTCTCTGCCCCCTTGTGTGCTCTCTATGCCCACCTCATGCAGTCTTTGCCCACCTCATGTGCTGGCTCTGCCCACATCATGCGCTGTCTCTGCCCACTCGAGCGCTGTCTCTGCCCACTTGTGCGCTGTCTATGCCTACCTCATGCGGTCTTTGCCCACCTCATGCGCTGTCTCTGCCCACTTGTGCGCTGTCTATGCCTACCTTATGCGGTCTTTGCCCACCTCATGCGCTGTCTCTGCCCCCTTGTGCGCCGTCTATGTCTACCTCATGCGGTCTTTGTCCACCTCATGCACTGTCCCTGCCCACTTGTGCACTGTCTATGCTTACCTCATGCAGTTTTTGCCCACCTCATGTGCTCTCTTTGCCCACCTCATGCGCTGTCTCTGCCCACCTTGTGCTCTATGTCTCTGCCTCCCTTGCACTGTCTGCCCCCGTGCAGTGTGCATTCCACCTGTTACACATACAGGAACATTTCCTCCTCTATGTGTCCCACAGTAGAACAGAAATGGGAGGAAGTAGTGAAGTGAGGATGGGGGCAGGCTTACTCAATGCGGATGCTGGTGCCATGTATAAACACCTGGTCATGTGCAGTGTCGGTGCAAGTGTCAAAATGACAGCAACTGCATTCGCATTGAGAGTTTAGTGGGCTCTACAGTGGCATCAGAGGAGGAGGTGACGAAGGAGAAGAGGAAGTGGCCGCGGTGTTCTGAGGAACAGACCCTGACCCGGGGGAGAGCAGCAGCATGCAGTAGGTATTGGCACATTACTTGGGAATGCCAATATGGTGGCCATTTCTTTTTCTGTTTCAGGTGGACCAAATCATGCGCCAGTCATGTGGACCAATCAGGTGGTGAATAAAATATAACATCCCCACACTTCCAGTTCCAAGGCAATTATGTAAGTAGATCCTATGGATAATGATAATTTCAGAAGTTGGGAATAAGTTGTACTTGTGATTCATGCTAACATTCCTAAAATCACCCACATTAAGCTCTAGTAATTATTTATATGTTCTTTATTTTCTCCTACCTGTTTTCTGCCAAAATTCCACAAAATGAGACTTGAGTTCAGGATAAGCGCCGAATGAGAAGGGGCTGTAACATTGTAGGTGCCAATCTTCTCTTGTGTCAGAGTACCGTCTGCCTTCAGCTGCCAGTTGATAATGGAAAAGAATCCTGGAGCATTTCCATTTTCATCAAAATATTTTTCGTTTTCCACATTTATATTAAGTCGGACCCTCCGTATATAGTACGTGAGCTAAAGTGGGGGAAAGATTTGACAGAAAACTGTTAATGTAGTTAAAACAAAATGAGTCAAAATCATTATTTTACAGACAAAATGATAAAGTCTGAGCAGACAAAGCAACTTTTGCTCCCTCCTACCAATGACATTTATTTTTCTAAAAATTGGTTGCTGCATGGCATACGGGATTTGCCACATTTAGACAAATAGACTCCAAAAATGTAAAATACCAAAAATTTAAAACTAAGCAAGTACCAAAAAAAGGAAAATAAGTATATATTAGCTGTCCTCAAATCTAAAGGTGGTTAAGACGATCCATAAATAAAATCAGGGGTCACTCTCTACTTACCGGACATTTCCAACTCAACATCCAACTCAGCTGCTCAGAGATTAGTACTGAACACAAGCGGAAATGAAAAATGAATATCTAAAATAATGTCCTTAATCAAAGTG